>JBBIGA010000132.1:28682026-28692691 GCA_037576975.1 Alestes dentex | reverse complement strand
TGTGTGTGTGTATGTGTGTGTGTATGTGTGTGCGTGTGTGTGTGTGTGTGTGTGTGTGTGTGTGTGTGTGTGTGTGTCACATGTCATTCAGATGGTTTTATAATCACACGTTGCAAATTGCTTATTATGTCTGACATTTGACTCCTCCCCAGTCACTGTACTGCTACCTGCACAGAAAGTGCCATCCCACGGACACTGAGAGCAAAGCGGGCTGCATGTGCACTCGGCCCTCTGTCCCAGACGTCCTGAGGGACACACGCGTTTAAGGGGGTTGGGTTTTCTCTCACTGGTCCTTTATGCCTGGACCGAGGGGACTTTCTATGTTAGTTTGTATACTTTTATATAAAGACATAAGAGTAAATGCAAAAAAATAAACATTAAAATAGAATGTATGTGTAGGCAGTACTGTTGTCATTAGTTAGTTCATACTGATATTTTATTGAAATAAAAAAAAAAGTTGTGTTTCCACACCTGTGTCTTATTTTGTCTGGGGGTGAAAATATCTTGAAAGGGTCTCTTTCATGGAAAACATCCAAAATCCAATTTAATTAAAAAAAGGTTAATGTTTCAAAATGTAAATGTACTTAACCGACTCTTATAAGCTATAAAAAGTAAGCTGTTCTGAACTCTTTACATCACAGCTATATGTACGTAAATGCCTGTTCAGCCTACAGCAGTTTACATTGAAGTGGAGGGGAGTGTTGTTACTGTGGGCAGTCTGGAGGCTCAAAGAAAGCTGCTTATAAATAGGCCAGCTAATCAGAACAGATGTCGTAATTAAGGAGAGGTTGGAAAATGGTCCTGTAAAAATTCAACCACACACATTTAAGAGGGAGAAATTAAATACATTTTAAATGTATAATTGTTGGCCCTTTGAATATGCCATATTAAGCCAACAACACTGTCTCTGCTAATGCCCATCTGTTTTATTGCTGAGCTCTACACATGTTCCTGCTTTTTAATATGATGCTGGTGCAAAGTCATCATATTATCCTTTCTCGCCTGCTCTCAGAACCTGCTTGACCACATTAGAGGCTCTTTCATGTGCTTTTTAACCCCCTGCTGCGATTAAAAGGCCTCACCTGAATGCTTCGGAGGTTTTAACGAATAATCCACCGTCTTGAACTCCTGTCATGATCTGTAATGTGTTTATGACTGACGTCCTCCTTACATTCATCTTCTTATCCACAGTGTTCTACTATTTTTTTATGTCTGGCACAGTCAGATGTTTCCTTTTGTTTGTTTGAAGTTTTTCTGAAATGCTTCTACTGCTGGTCATTGATTTATCTTACAGATTTTCCCTCTGGATGATCAAAGTGCCTCTTTTCCTTGTGTAGTGATCTGACTAGTACCAATCAGCCACAACATTAAAACCACGGAGGGAATGCCCATTAAAATGCCTCCTATCAAAGCAGGACGACTGGGTCAGAATGTCTCTAAAACGACAAGTCTTGTGGAGTGTTCCCAGTATGCAGTGGTCACTACCTACCAAAAGTGGTCCAAGCAAGGACAACCGGATAGACAGTGATGGGGTCATGGCACCCAAGGCTCACTGATGCAAAGACCTACTGCAGCACAAATTGCTGAAAAGGTGCATGCTGGCTATGATAAAAAGGTGTCAGGACACACAATGCTTCACAACATGCTGTGTATGGAACTGCACAGCCAGACCAGACAAATGACTGCTGTGCATTTCTGAAAATGCCTGCAATGAGCATGTGAGCTTCAGATCTGGACCATAAAGCAGGGACAGAAGGAGGCCAGAGGCCTGGTCCGATGAATCACAGTTTCTTTTACACCTTGTGGACAAGCAGGTAAATGTGCTTTCTTGTGCCGATACAGCGTCTGTACCATGTGCTGGACAAACTAGTGTGGTCCATGAAGGCCCCATCTCATAACTTACAAGACTTAACGGATCTGCTGCTAATGTCTTGATGAAGATACAGCAGATACACCTTCAAAGATCTTGTGGAGTCCATGCTTTGATGGGTTAGGGCTGTTTTTGTGGCATGATGGGGAACTAGTTTTAGGTAGGTGGTTTTGATGTTATGACTAATTGGTGTGTATCCAGTGCAGCCCAGAAGAGGAGTTCTGCTTTTGAGTCTCGGTTTCTTTAGGTGTTTTTGCTCTTGTGAGGACTTTTTCTGTTTGAGCCTATGCTCTGTTAGGTGTTTTCAGTGTTGTTTTCGGGGGGGGTTTACTGTCACCCTCGGCTAACTCCTTATGGATCTGGACATGCGTTCCTGAAAAGCAGCTTTAGGGGAATGTCTCTACAAATAAATGTAATTGACAAAATTAAACTTTACTGCTAGTCAGTCTTATACCTGTGCCATAGGCATAACTTCCTCTGGGGATAAGGGATAAGTCCACTGCACTGTCTTCGTATGCTCTATTTTGTTCTCAGCTCTTCATGAAAATGGAAATGAAAATGTAGCCCATTTTATTTATTTATTTTTTTGCTTGAACATTTATCCTTGCCTGGGTGAGGTTGCAAAGTACAACATTTGTAGTCATCTTAAGGCATAGGCAGTTTTATTTTATAACATTACACTACACTATACACTACTATATACACAAAACTGCAAGTTACAAAACAAAATAAGAATGTAATACATAATAGAAATATTCCCTCACTTGGTGAGGAGCTGGAGATGATGATGGTAGTAACTAAGGTGATCCATAGGTGAGTGTGTGTGATAACAGGTTATTAAGAAAAATGTTATTAAGCACAATCAGAAGTGCCACTGGAGGGGGTAGGGACATGATAATTCCAGCACTGACAAGGGGCCCTCGGTAAACCCTCCAAAAAATATTAGGACCCCAGTATTATATTGTTTCATAGGGCCCACAATTTCCAGCATCACCCCTGAGCACATTGTAGAATAAATTTTCATTTAATATTTGGATGCATGATTAACTTCACTATATGGACAAAAGTATTGGGAGGCCTGGCCATTGCACCAACAGGGACTTTAATGACATTGCATTCAAATACATAGACTAATTTGGAGTTGGATGGAGTTGAGGTCAGGGCTCCGAGTGGGCTAGTCAAGTTTTTCCACATGGACCTTGCTTTGGGCACTGGGGCACAGTTATGCTGGAATAGACACGGTTCTTCCCCAAACTCTGTCCACAAAGCTGGAAGCGTTGGAAGCGTGGGGTTGTCCAAAATGTCATGGTATGCTGAAGCTTAAGATTGTCCTTCCCTAGAAGTAAGAGGCCTAGCTCAAACCCTGAAAAACAGGTGTGTTCCAATACTTTTGTACATAGAGTCTATGAATGTATAAAGCATATGTGTGACATGTAATACAATACTACTATACGACAAATGCTGAAAAAATACCATTTATTGCAAGTTGCAGGTCAGTTTACTTATTTGGACCTCAAAGTCTGTGTGTGTGTTATGGACAATGTCGACCTCTGCTGGTCTCCATTTTAAACTGCACTCCTGTAAACAACATCCGCGTGCAGTGCTGCTGCCCTGACGTGACGTGGCGGCGCCAGACACGCGCACAGCTGCGCCCCTCGTGGGCTCCAGCGATTGGTGTGTGTGAGTGAGTGTGCGTGTCGATTGGTTTGGCGCTGTTTGCGCACCGGGGGCAGGTGCAGAACCGAAACTTCCACCTAATGCAAATATAACGAGTTTTAGAGAGCGAGTCTGGCATGAAATTTGGTGGAACGTTGAGAAGTTCGGATCAGAGAGCAGAGACTCGTGCTCAGGCTCGTGCAGTGAAGTTTTCTGCACCTGTTCCAGCAGGTAAGACTCACCTGCACTTAAGACCTGACTGATCATTCACCTGTCAGTAACTCTGTGGACAGAAAGGGGCCAGTCGGAGGTAATATTATCTCTGATCTGTTTACTTGAGGAACATGTTTACGTGCTTTTTTTTTTAATGGAAGAATGTTTTCAGGAGAACAGTCTTTGGGTCGGGGGTGTCTGTAGACCCTTTCACTGGGGCACATGCCCCAGTAGTTAGGTGCTGTGTCCCAGTAAAATCCCACGTTAAGCTTTCAACAGTTCAGTGCACTCATTTACATTGATAATGTCGACAAAAGGGTGGACGTTTTTCTGCTCCAAAGTGTTGCAGCGTGGTTTGAACCATAATCAGGAGCAAAATTATTTGCATACGCATGCAATTTCTGCCATAAAACATGTTGATAATGTCCATATACCTTCATACATTAGTTAATAAATCTAGGAGAATGGCAATGGCAATAATAATAATGAGCTAAGCAAGGGAAGCTAGTTTACCACAGTTTCACTGAGAACTCATGAGGAGTTTTTGATCGTCCTATCTGGACGTCCTGTGGTCTTCTGTTATGTTCCTGTGTTGCATCATGATCCTGGAAGTACGTTGTTTCACTGTGTACTGTGTATACAGCTCTGAAAAGATAAGAGACCACTGCAATTTATTTTAAATCAGCATCTCTATGAGTATGACAACCATTCCATGCCAGTGTCTGTTAAATTCCTACACGAGCACCTCATTCTAGTTTATGAGGTACTGATTCATGATCACCCGAATCACATATTATTTAATGAGGAAAAGTATAAAAAAAACCACTGCTGTAATCAACTCTCTCCTCTTGCAATGTGACCAGTTGGATGGCAAAACACTACTAGAAGGACATCAAAGGTAATTAAGAGAACAAGAGATTTGTTTTCTTTGAATTTTTCAAGGCATGTGAACTCTGCGTCATTTCTCTTATTTTATGTGTTGTCATTTACTTTAAAATGACAATAAAACCTACTTGACCTGACAAAAATCTGTTTTTGTTAGTTGTTTTATAACAGCAGCAGGTTTATTGTAGTGGGGCTTCATGGTGCCCTATATTTCTCTAAGGCTGTCATCTAAACCTGTGTGTAAATTTTCTGACTGTTTTCAGTGTGTGTGGAGAGCTGAGGTGTGTGTGCTCTATTCTTACAGCAGGTGAAGCAATGCCCCAGCTGACCGCAGTGCTGCAGGTGGCACTGTTGCTCTCTGCGGTGCCCGCTCAGTATCTGATCAGCAGGTGGACCAGCGGAACAGCAGCACAACGCAGCCTCGCCACACAAGGGTACTCACTCACTCACTCACTCACTCACTCACACTCACTCACACACACACACTCACTCACACTCACTCACTCACTCACTCACTCACTCACTCACTCACTCACTCACTCACCAGTGTTGGGCAAGTTACTTCAAAACTGTAATACGTTATTTATCACTTGTTACTGTCATTTCAAGGTAATTCGTTACATTACAGCATTACTGCATTTAAAATATAAGGCATTACACTACTATTGCATTACTTTTAAGTTACTCTCACCAAAATAACTGGAAATATGGATCTGGCAATCTAAATGTAGCACAGCCAGTGGAAGGTGATGTGGTATCTGACTGAGATAGGATTATGGTTAAAAACAGTACTATTCGACATTAGATCAGTTGCAGGTTCACTCACCTCTCTGTTCTCTCTGACTACAAGAAGTGAAACATTTTGCGTGGACGTTTCTCCTCTGCTGATCTCGCGGTGATTTGGGTGAATTTGTACTGTAGCGACCCTGCAGTAATGTTGTTTAGTGTTAGTTAGGTGTTCTGTTAGTGGAAACGTGTTAAGAGATGGGATAAGCAGGTTGGGGGCGGGGTCTGCGTGTGACGGAATGGGAGCATGTGTGTGTGTGTGTGTGGCCAAGGGAAAGAGCGGATATGAGAGAAGCGAGGGTGCATCTCGCTAGTTGGACTGTTATTTTTCTGTTTTAATGCAGCGTGGTTACGGCCAACAGTAACCTGTTCTGTAATAAAAAACAGTAGTTTACGGCATAACTGTATCATCCCTTCCAACCGTTCTGGTGACGCTACATTATGAAGAAAAAAACACTTCATTCCGGGTTAAAAATGCATTGTAACGCGCGTTACTGACATTTGTACCGAGTAAAATATTACCAATTTTTTTCTGTAATGCCTTACATTACCGCGTTACAGCAAAAATCAATGCATTACAGTAATTAGTTACTTTTGTAACGCGTTACTCCCAACACTGTCACTAACACACACACACACTCACTCACACAAACACAGACACACACACATACACTCACTCTCTCTTTGGTATTATATGTATGAGAACATTCCACTGACTTCTGTAACACTGTATTATACTCAGTAATACTACATCAACGACAAAACCTGACCCGCACCTTAATCTCAGATTACTCAGTCATCTCAGTAACTACCTTTTGCCCTTTTCCCAAAAAGTTGAATTTGTCATGAAAATGGCATGTTTCTTTGTGAGAACTCTCAAAATACCCTGACTTCTACTGGTTTTCCAGTATTCATATCATTATGGGGATATTTGATCCTTCCTCACAGAGATAAATACACACAATATTGCATTGTTTTACTTACCCTGCACACATACATATGTGTGTGTGTGTGTGTGTGTGTGTCTGTGTGTGTGCACATCATGCAGTATTTACTTTTCCTTTACTCAGAATCCTGGACACATGGAAAAGTGTGAGAAAGTCATACCTAAACATGACCATGTGGGTGGACTGGCTGAGCTCTTGGATGCCCAGCATGCCGTAAGTCAGAGCTCAGATGGATTTTTTGTATGAATTAGAATGAACCAGAAGAACCAAACGCCTGATTCACTCAACTCATCTAATGAAAATTGCCCTCAGAAAAATTAATTGCCCACCTCTGGCCTATAGGATTAAGAGAGGGAAAGCACACGTATCTTCAGGGCACAGGGCAGTGGCCTTTTAGGACCTCGGTCTGATCCTGCGCTGTATGATAGTATGTGGCCCTCACTCACAGGCTTTTTGGAGAGCCAGAGGAGGAACTGGGGAAGGCAATGGCGGAGGCGTTTGAGCTGGAGATGCTGATGCACAATAATGACCAAGGCTATTTTGGAGGTAAGGGCCATTCCTTTAACATATGATGGTGTAGAAATGCACAGATGCATAAGATTCACATGAAGGCGGAGATTCAACTGGATTCTTCATGGAGCTCAGGAAAACCTTAGCACTGTGAAAATGCCTAAATACTTGAGTTTTGTGTGGTAGAACAAATATGAGACTGAGAAGGCAGTCTGCAAAGACTAACTACTACTGGTAAAAATCCCGTTTAGAGCAGTTCTGTAATTGTGTCCTAAGCAAACAGTGTAGCAAAAATAGAATAAAGTAATGTCTTGCTCTGAAGGTGACAACTGAACTGCATTAATTTTTGATTAGTTGCAACAAAATAAAGCACAATAGGTCTCATATCAAATTAATCAAATGGAACAGAATTGTGGAGGAATTCACACTCCTGGCACACAGCATGCTTGCAGAAGACCAACAACTTTTAAAGTGAAACTCACAAATTAAAGTTTCAGGTGAAACGTGATTCCACAAAGACCGTCCGTGATACAAATAGGGAAGAGCAGAGTAGCAGACTGTCAGTCAGGTCTGGTGGAAGTGTTCAAGAGAACACACAATAAAGCAATAAAAAGCTTTTACGTCACCTGTTTGAACAGGAGAGATGTGGAACTAGGCATACACGTGTACAAAGCCCCAGCGATGATTTGGATATGTTAGTTGAAAAAGGGCCCTATGACCATCAGTATTATTCCCAAAAAGTGATTTTGGCCTTCAGGGCTCATTTTTGACCAGGGTGAGGTAAATCGAGAAGTAGGACAGGGATCACTGTAGACTTCATTCTGTGCAGTATTATAGTTTATCCTGATAAACCAGTTGGAGGAGCGTTGTCTCTGTCACTGACCTGGTGACAGTTCCTGAAGAACTGGATCAAACTCCTTCACTCTGTGTTTGACCATTTCAGCTCAGTTCACAAATAAAGAAAGGAACTGTGCTTAGAGTGGCATCTGCAGTAGAAGTCAAGGACTTGCAGCACCTTAATGAGTTTAATGTACCACAACTTAACTCCCACTCTTACAAGTGATTCAATTCAATTCAGTTAAATTCAATTCAATTTTAATTACACCTGCAAGGAGGTGCTGAATTTCATTATATATGTACTTGTGTGTTTGTTTTGTGTGTGTGTGTGTGTATGTGTGTGTGAAGTCTCAGAGGAACCTCGTAGCCCCAGGCCAGAGTATGTGCTGCACCGTGTTGGAGAAGTTGTCATGGAGACACAGAATCACATGGTGGGGGTGATAGTGGGCTGGGACATTGGACTACGAGCCCCTCCAGAGTGGATCAAAAGGAAAAAAATCACAGACTCTGAGGTCTTTCCGCTGCACACACACACACACACACACACACACACAAACACGTACGTACACACACACAGTGAAGAAAATGGTGGGTTTCACACTATACATTTCCAGAATTGTCTGTTCAGAACAGAAAAGTCATGAACACAATCATCAACCCATCATATCTTTATGGTCTTGGCAAAAAGGGTGTGGTACTAAAAATGTTTTCTCATGTGGAACCTATTTTGTTTCTATACATGACCAGTTTAAAAGGTTCTTTGAAGGACAATATGCAAAAGCTTCCTCATCATAGAGGAGGACTATTAAACCACACAAAGAAACATTTAAGCTTGCAGAGAGGAACAGCTCAAAATAATGGTCCACTATAAAGTACAATAAACTGCAGGTGTGGCACCTAGAAACTAGGTTGAATGATGCTGGACTATTCCTTGAAGTAAAAATATTTATATGGGTTTATTTTGTGTATCATGCAGCTAAGAAGACTGGAGGACACCCCACACTACAGGATTCTGTTCAGTGGACCTAATCAGTCATCCCTGATGATTGGATACCTGCCCCAGAATGCAATACAGCTGTTAGAGGGGTACCAGGTACACAGACAGTCTTCTTCCCGTCTCTGTCTTTCTCTCACACACACACACACACACACACAGATACAGCTATATATATCTATATATCTATATCTATATATCTATATATCCATATACAGTATTTTGTATTTTTGTTTGTGGGTCATGCTTAGGTATTTGTCCTGTTCACTTTTCTTAATATGTTACTATAAATCATGCCAATGCGATGCAAAACAAAACTAGGCATGTCGCCAGCTATATGAATTGTTATATATGGAACTACAGAAATACAACAAACGTGCTTTTTACTTGCGTTGTGCACTGGGTTTTGAACGTAGATTGAAAGTTTTGAAAATAAAAATGTGTAAAATGTGCCGTGTATAGAGTTTTGCTGCTGGTTAACTTCGACAAAGAAAAGCATTCATAACTTTTGAAAGATGAGGTCACTAAATGTTTTTGGGCCAAAACATTTACAGTTGATGCACACAGTCCACGTAGTGCTGTGGTGCTGTGTGACGAGTTTTGAAAAAGTGATCTCAGTGCTGAGAAAATAAGTTAGAAATTTAAAAGTTAAATAATGTAAAATATGTTTATTTAGTATGAGTAAAAATGACTTACCAACTTATATAAGTCCTTATTTCCGTTCTGTATACATTCCATTGAGTTTTTAAAATTAAACATTACAGAATTAATTAAAAAATGAATAACTGAAGTCACATTTACATGTGACTTGCACTGTGTGTCAAAAGAATGTAAAGCATAATAAAATGTGCTTTCTTCTATGTGATACTGATTTAAAGTTTAGAATCTGCATTTTCCAGCCAGTATGAATTGATTAAAATAATGTGATTAAAATTGAGAATTGCAACACATAAGGGTCAAGTCACTAATCTCAAAGAATATTTTACTGTAATTTCTTAACAGTATGACAGTTTGTCTCATTGTCGTGTGTGTGTGTGTGTGTGTGTGTGTGTGTGTGTTTTAGCCAGACATCCCCACTCTGGATCATTATTTCTATCACTTTGATGGGAGAAGGTTTGTGATGAAGGATTGGTTAAGAGAGCTTTATCCTGAAGACTGAGGGATGGAAAAGAGATGGGATGCACGAGCACACAGAGACTGTGGAGATACTTGTTTGTAATCTCACTCTGAAAGTGTGGAAGTTTTTCTCAGCAGTGGACGGCTGTTCCGAATGAGCACTTTAGTCACTCTGAGATGCAAACTTGCTGTATTTGGTGGGCTCTCACTGCAGAGTGGACGTGATTTGGGCCGTGAACTGGACGCTTACAGGGCTTTTACAGTAGCCTGATTTGGACTGCAGGGATATTTATGTAGTATTGCTTCAGCTTGCGTACTTAAGCCAGTGAACTTAACATATGAAAGCCAGCATTTGTAAGGTTTCATGACACAGATAACTGAAATAGACCTACATAAACATTTATAAAGGCTTAAGTGTCAGTTGCTTGGTCAATTATTAATGTCATTTAAGCCTATATAAATGTTTATATGGTTTGATGTCACCTGTTATAAAAGGATTCTATACACAGGGGTTGACATGATTTTTTTGCTCTAGTACTGTAATAAGTACTACATGAATTAACTGGTACGCACCAAAATTTCAAATTTTCTCTGTCTCAGGGTACAGGACGTGAAGTCGAGGGGCGGGGCGGGGCACGCAGTATGAAGTCACAAATTAGGTACGCATTTGCACCGTGAAGACTGAAAACTGCCGCGCATTTGCATACCACTTATGTCAATGCGTACTTGCGTACCACTTATGTCAACCCCTGTCTATACATGTCATGTTGCCTTATTAAAACTAAACTTTAGTGTTTTCACTGAAAGATTCACTATCAAATGAAGGACTGACCTATAGAATAATCAGTGCT
>JBBIGA010000132.1:28652714-28679776 GCA_037576975.1 Alestes dentex | reverse complement strand
TTTTACTTCAGTCAGATTATCATATTATTATTGACCATAATATGGTCCAAAAAGAGCATCTTAATTAGGGACTATAAACACATTTTTGCACATTTTTAGCTAATCTAAATTTGGCAACTTTAAACTAGCATTGGCAAACGGCATCTTACCTTAATAGACTGAGGCTTTCACTGCTGTGTGAAAAATGGGGGTCTCCAACAATGACACTTTTATCCAACTTTTCAATGAGCACTGAGCGCACACACTCCATCTTCTCAAAGTCTGAAAATACTACATTCACCTAACATACACGCATGCACACACGCACACATATAACGTAGATGGTTGCTAGTGCCTGCAGAAAATTCCTATGACCAAATTAACACTGAACTTGTGTTTATTTTGATCTTGGTTTACTGAAGGTATTTGGCTCACCTCAGCTTGCATATGGTAGAGGTCCCCTTCTCGCTTAATATGTTTTGTCACAACTGTGTCCTCTTCCTGACAAAGAGACAAAAGATATCTTTATAAAAGGAATCATTTGTGCTGAATAAAATTTCCATATACAGTATACCTGCACCTCGTTTTTTCACTTTCAGATAGAAGAACGTTGAGTTGAAAATGTAAAAAAACCCCCCCAAAAACTAACGAACGAAAGTGTTATAAAAAAACCCTCCCAAAAAACTAATGAACAAACGTGAAGTAGTTCATTTTTTGAGATGTGAACTTGGTTAAAAAAATATATGAACTAGTTCATTTTTATTTGAATAAACTGAACTCTGAACTAGTTCTTTTTCAGTGTGAACTGGCACATCACTGTATATATATGTGTGTGTGTGTGTGTGTGTAGTTTTAATTCTATAGGTTTTGCTGCTTCTACTTTCTTCTGTTATTCTGTCCACTTTGCTGCTGTAACAAAGTAAATTTCCCAAAGGGACTAACAAAGGGTTCTTTTATCTTATTGCACAATGAACCAAACTGAATCCCTGATTCGGGGGTTCGGTTGATTGGATCAGTCAGTTATTAAGAAGCGGTTCCCTGAATTCAACCGAGCCTCCGATAAGTACACACGAATGAACGGTTCAATCGGGTATTCGGGTTATTCAATCGGACAACTGGAAAGAATCGGTTGTGTGAATAGAATTGAACTACTCAGCAGTGCATAACAGTCACCTTAGCGCCGTGCTGCCGGGCGGTTTGGAGGATGTAGTCCAGCCGGCGGGTCACACTGCTGCTGGCGTCCTGAACGGTCTCTTTGCTGCTGGAAACGGAGACGGTAAGGGCTGCTCTGTCCGGCGGACAGCTCTGTTCCGCGCTGCCCGTCACCTCCACGCGCCTCCCCGGGCTTCGCGACGACACAGGGGTCGGTTTGGCCGTGTAATTCATATCTAATTCTTCTGCATCTCCAGAAACCCCGCCGCTGGAAGGTATCAAAGAGGCGAAAACACGGGCCGGACTCACCGCCATGTTGGTAAATCTCCGGGAACTATGGCAACGGCTGCGGTGGACGACGGGAAATATTGTCTGTTTTATTCAAATTGCTTGCTAAACTGCTAAACACAACGAGAGGAAAATTAATAACTTTTATGTTTTAAAGAGAAACAGTTTAGCAATCATGGCAACGAAATAACAAAGTAACGCGTAAGATACACATGCAGGCTGTCTTTATGTGTTTTTATGTTGACTTTAACTGGCTTTTGTAGCATGAGTTAACACCTGTTAGCCGCTCGAGGGCAGCAGAGGACAACACACAGACGAAACATCGAGTTTGGCTTTTCTCACCTTTTCAGTACGTTTATGAAATGTTTTCATTTTAAATAGTACAATTCTTCACTTTTAAGGACACCACTGTACCATTAGTCATCATTATAAACGGGTTAACATCACACCAAAATGTTTAGGAAATGGCTATTAAATACCACTACTACTACTATTATTACTACTGCTACTATTAGTGCTGTTACTAATACTACTACTATTACTCAGATGAACTCATGATCTCTGCCAATAACTATGAAAGATTGAATTTTAAACAAGCTTAAATCGTATCATTAAATCACATTCAATCACAGTTGAAACAATAGATAATAATATAATAATGATATGTATTCCTCAGATGCAAAGATCTTCAGTCTCTTCATTAAATTCAAATAGAACTAAAATGTTACTATCATATGTTTTATTTGAATCGGGATGAAGGTGGTTTCTGTTTGGGTAATTATGTTCTACTCTATTCTATTCTATTCTATTCTATTCTATTCTATTCTATTCTATTCTATTCTATTCAGTACCCATGGCTTTTTATATTAGCACAATTAATACATTACTCTTGGGTTAGTGTTTGAGGGTTGAATGGATGTGAAGTATTGCTTTTGTTCATCTGAACATTTCTTTTGTATTGATTCATTCAGAGTATTTATTTAAGTGAAATAGAAGTGCTTGTTACCACATGAATTTTTAGCGTGCACAGACAGAGCATTTTTGCTGTGTAGGCCTGTGTGAAACTGGTTCTGTAGTTTAATAGCAGTGACTTTAATATTGTTCAGCATCACAGTCACAGGCTGGCCTGGGCCACTGGAGGCCTGTTCCATCCCAAACGCTGCATTTCTGCACACAGCGCCGTTTGTTTGCATTTGACTGCGGACCCCTCTTTCTAATCTGGGCCTGAACATGCGGAGGACGTGTTTGTTGATCCTGTCTCGGGTTGCGCATATTTCCATGCTGGCTTTCTGAAACTGTATATCTGATGATGTGCCTTTTGCCAAGATCTGTGCAGCGGGCTCTTTTTATTTGCTTAGCCGTGTGGGTTTGGCCCCTGGAGCTCCTCCATGCTATTGAAGGAGCGGATATTTTAATTTTGCGCGCTGAGAGCAAGTCCGGGGATATTAAAACGGACTTCAAACGGAATGATAAGCGCCACAGATAGGCCAAGCATACAGAAAAAGAGTCAAAGGCGAATAGGCCATTCAGCAAAAGCCTGTGATACACACACACTTCCAACAGCCCTAAATCTGTTAGATATAAGAGAAAATGGTCATAGTTAGTTAGGTTCTGTTAGTTAATCTGTTAGTTGTGTTTCTCAGTCCTACAGTACATGTTTTAGCATTATTCTTCTTTAACACATCAGATTCAGTCATAATCTCAGTACCAGACCCTTGGTGAAGTAAAATTGAGCATAAAAACTAAAATGTCAAGGTAAGGGCACTTCAGGACCAGAATAAAAAAGCCCAGTGTAATTATGTTTAAAAATACATGTTGATTCATATTGACCACGGTTGACCTTTGTGTTATGTCTGCCTTGGCTGTTTTTATCTTTTACATTGTGGAATGATTTAAATAATGTATTTAAAACGTTTAGGCTCCATAAATTGTGGTTAAAGCAACATGAACAGGACACATAATCTGTTTAGCTGTATTAGTTTCCCCACTTTTTGGTATTGTGTGTGTGTGTGCGTGTGTATATATATAACATTTTTTATTAATATAAAAATGATATGCACTTATGAATCAAGTCAATTCAGTGAAGCACTTTCTTCAGGAATTCACATTTTTTTTCTGCCCTGTGGTCACCTGAACTGTCCACCTGTGTGTGTGTGTGATGTCAGGTGACACCTCTCTCCACCTGACCTCTCCTGCAGTGATTGGCAGTGGCTGCTCAAAGAGCTTCCTGCAGGCCGAGGGCCCTGGGAAAGCGGTGAGTGGACTTTTCCCTTTTAAAGAGTTTCTGGACATGATTAGATAGATCAACAGGAGAGGACAGGGCTTGCCTGCGGGCACATAAAGTAAGTGTGTGTGTGTGTCTGTGTGTGTCTGTGTGTGTGAGTGTTTGTGTTTTCCCATATTTCCCCCCTTTGGCACTACAGTGATTCTCAGACTGCCACAGTGACTTCTGTGGGTTTAGATAGTATCAGATTAAACCAAGAGAACTACACTAAGTATGTGTGTATGTGTGTATGTGTGTATGTGTGTGTGTGTGTGTGTGTGACAGAGAGAGAGAGAGAAAGAGAGAGAGCATATAAGACTTGTGCTCGCACTGAATGTCCCCGTGATTAAAGTATATTACATTTACACAGTGTTGTCTTTCAGTTTACCCACTTTTGGTAGTAATTGTGTTGGTTTAATATATTTTATTCCAGCATGTTTAAATGCTTAAATTACGAGAATCACTGAAATACTATGCATGTAATTATGATTATGTTCACTTTTGGCCTTTAAATTAACTTTACTTTGGTGCATCTGGCCTTCTGGCATGAATTAAATAGTTGCATCTAAAACCAGTCAAATACAAAAGTTTATCAAATATTTTTTTTATTTTCTGAGTGCAAGTGTGGAAACATCCTCCACAGAGAACATACTTCTGCACAATTTGATGTTCAATTATTGTTTATTCTGGGCATTTAACATATACTGGGAAAAATAAAACATATGGCCTGTGCCACAATGTTACAAAGTTTGTATTTTAGGTTTTTAAAAAAACATAAAGTTGAGGAATGTCGAAAAGAAATGTCCTTCAGCTTTTGTCTTTACGAAAATGACCTAATTATTAAGTTAAAGTTCTGAAATTTCTAAAATTTACAATACTTAGCCTAAGTATTTGGGAGAAAATGAGATGCTGAGCGGTAAACAGTTTATTTGTTTGACACTCTAACATTAGAGTAAATGCAGAGAAAACACTAATCAATACATTGTGCTTGTTCTGTGAGTGTGTAGCTTAACCATTTCCAAACCTCCCCTCAAGGAATCGGCAAAAACAACCTGTTTTGAATTCACTGTTCTCGCCATGTCATGAAAACCAGCGCATTGCCGAAGTGTATAGTCATCTTTTTAGTTTACGGCCGCTTAGACCCCATTCACAGTGAAGTTATAAGGAGTGTTTCTGTTTGGACTGATTTTTGAGCAATACAGTGCAGGCTAGCAGAACAGACAGCATTTACACAGATCAGTCTTAAATGCACTGTAACAAAAACAGCCAGTTCAAAAGGAATAAAAAGAAGTAGAGGAAAGCTAATGTAAAAATGAATTATGACTGTTTTTGGTACATAAAACTGCATAAACCTCATAAGTCAACCTCAAGGGAAAATAAAAATAGGAAAATGTAGGATATGGCTCATGTTTTTATACGTGTATGTTTTTACAGGCAAAAACCGCCCTTACTATCCATATAAACAGTAACATATTTCATATTTTTGTGCGGTACTGTGTTATTACATGTTATATTGTATGGGCAGTAAGAAACATTAAATGATTTTTGACCTTTTTAGCGGCTTTCTCAGATCAATGATCACAATGTCTGCCCTGCGGAGTGAAAATGAAGTTTAGACGCTTCTCCATCATTTTGCCCGTGTTCACTTCTCTCGTCACATCAGAGGGAAGTAAACACTGAAAAGCTCAAATATACAAAACCCCTTTCCCTGCTCACCGCAGGCTTTGTCTTTCAGTTGAGCATGACAGGCAGAATATCAGTTTACACCACAAACTGATTTAATAGAGGATTATTGTTTAGAGTGTCTCTACATATATTACAGTTCTGTAATTATTACAAAAATAAATAATATTGGAGTTGATTTGGTTTTGAGTTACGTCCTTTAATCTACTTTGTGTCGACTTTTGCATTTATTGATTTAACACAGTCACAGTCGTTCAAAAAATGTCAGATCATGTCTGTTCTAAACTGTATCAGCTGGGCTGTTTGTACGCAGTATACAATACAAGTAATGTCATGCATTTAAATGCTTCACCCGCTGTTTTCCTCATTGAACAGACTCATATAAAACTGGTGCAGAATAATGATTTGCTTTGAAGGCCAGCTTTATACTTCCTGAACCTCAGTTATTGTGGAGTAACTGGGGCAGATGTAATATGTGCTTGAAACAGGCCTGATAATCATTTGGCAAATCAGCAAATCATTTGTGTGTGTGTCTGCTGGTGTGTATAACTTTGACCAATAGATAGTATTGGAAGTAATGATGATGATAATACAGGCTGGTTCTCAGTGTATCATTCTGATCTACAGAATCTGCTATGAAAGCTTTTCCATATAATGGAAATTCAGTACCAAACATTTTTTTGTCAATTTAAAATACCTGAATGTTTTTTTTTTGTTGTTGTTGTTTCATTTGCTATAGATCTTCTATAACTTTTTTTGTTTGTTTTACACTGTTTTTCATATCATTTTCCATTTTGGTAATAGAATTATGTTTTTACTGTATGTCTTACAGGACCCTGCAATAAAAAAGACCTTGTTTTCAGTGGGTAAGCTGGAAACTGGGCCTTGGACAGTTTGTCTTGATATGTCTTAAGATTAATGTTGAAACAATAAAGCTTACATGAGCACAAACCACTGTAGTATCTTTGCACACATCTTTGAATCTAGTTTTGAATGTAGCTTTAGCACATTCAGCTTTACAGGTGTATTTAATTATGGTCTTTCTCATTTTAGTCCTTGCATTATATGCAATATTTGGTCATCACATCATTCTGAAGCTAACAATGTGAGGGATACCATGTGTGACAGGTTTAGCTTGGCGCTGATGGTTGAAGTAACGGTCATGGTTAATATGATTGTTTGTCCTGTTCAGCTTCATCAGGCCTGGCCTGCTGGCCTTGTGTTTGACACCGACACACACGGCGCATTAGTGAGGGTGTTAAGCCACATTTGAGCAGGCTAATGATGGAAATGCGCTGTGGATGGCTGGATCACGGTGAATACTATCAATGTGGCCTTAGCTAAACTTCTATGCAAATGGGCCTGCTGAGCTTCACTGCAGTAGCACCAGCACACTAAAATAGGATTGGTCCATGCTCTTCTCACAAATGCATTCTTTCAAAGCAACCTTTGCTAGGTCTTCAGAATGCTGCCAGCAATCCAATTCAAACCAATGAGAAACCAGTGCTTAGTTTGCTTACATCTGATATGTTGTGTTTCCAGTCTAAAATATTACATATTTGCAACTAAGTGAAACTAAAGTTAGAAATGACACTGACAAATGTGCTGTGATACTAATGCTGGACCTGATGCATCATAACCATTGGACCTTTTACACACCTTTTATACACATACAAATAAAACTTTACCACAGCTGAATTATAGATATTTTGAAAAGACTGAGTCATGCTATAATTTCCTTTTGGATTAATGGGAATTTTGGCGATGTCCTTAAACCAAACAACGGCTGCATTGAAAGGACACATCTGTAGGCAGAACATGAGCCTTAATGGAATCATGCAAAAGAGATGAATTTGTTTTCTATCAAAGTATGTGTGATTAGGGATGCACCGACATTTCAGCCACTGAAACAACTTAGTATCAAAGTCTATGACTTTAAAGCCTACTATAATTTTAATGGCAATGAATATAATAAACGATTAAATGAGAAAAATGGGTAATAGTAATTAAAAACATGTTTGTTCCTTTTGCTTTCCTGCTCCGATCAGCACAGATGCTTTCAAACTGTTTGGGCAGCAGCAGATAAACATGCTGACAAGCATCTGTAGTCACAGTTTTTGAAATGACAAAAAAAATCCAAACTTCAAAGAATGCCTACAAAATGAAGTTCTTTGCCTTGGGTGGCAGTTTGTTTTTTTTTTGTTTCAGGATGTTTTGGCCAAGAATTCTTAACTGAATGCCTCATTATTCATAATGTCCAGCTATTGACTGAAGTTTTGTATCTGTTAAGGACTGTTATGAGCCAGCAGGTGTAATATCATCTGAATGTTGAATGGGACCTACTTTCTTCTTTCCTTTTTTTAATTGCAGCCTCTTCCCTAAGTGATACTTCCTTGAAGGCTTTTTAAAGTCACTCTCTCTCTCTCTGTCTCTCTCTCTTTCTCTCTCTAAATATATGTATACATTTATTTAAAGGCTCCTTGTATTTCAGGGCTCTATTAAAAGTTCAAAGCTGCACTTTACTGCTGAAACTAGAGCTACTCCAGCTCCAAACACACTTGACTAATGAGAACGAGCCTTTCTCTCTCTTTCTCTCTCCTTGTCTCTCTGTTTTTCACCTCTTGTTTTGAAGTTTGGAAAAAGCAAGGCTTTTTACAGACCAACTTTTTATCTAAAAACCTGATTTAAAATAATTTCAAGCAGTAACCTTTAAAGATAAAATGTGTTTATTTATCATCCATTTTTACCCTATGTTTGCAAAGAGAACAGCAGGGGATGATTGTGCGACTTTCCTCCCCATGCCCATGGTGCTTGAAAACATTACCAGAATGACAGTAAACCTCCCAGTTTGAAGTCTGAATGAATTTTTTTTTTGTCCAAAGGCCTTAGTTCCCAGGCCCTGGACAATTCAGGCAATTTCACAGTTTAACAGTATATTATTTCGGTCCTTATTTATAACAAATTATGAAATAAAGTTTATTGAGTCTGAACTCAACACAAACACATATGTAAACAGTACAGGGGATGCCTCCAGTTCTGCCTGCCAGTTTTGGCCTGCATTCTCAAGAGTAGCTCTGAAGAGAAATGCATAATCTGCTGATTACTTGCTTCATAGCCAGACATGCCAAACAAACCCATGTGATACAAATACATAAAGAAAGGAAAATAAAGGTGTCAAAGGGGAAAATGCAACAACAAACCCTTGGGCGGTGACGTCATTTGGACCAGATGGGATTGGGAACTCGACCTCAGAATCCCTTGCACAAGCTTTCCAGGAGAGATGAAAGAGTTTCACCTCTGTCTCAAAATGTAAAAGTGAGGGAAAGAGACGCATGGGGCATTGCCCATAAACAGCAGAAAGACTTGAAAACATTTAGTCTGATTTTCCATGTTGAATTTCCATGTTATTTAACAAATATGGAAATCATAAACATGTATAATTAATTAAATGAGTGGAAAGGCCTGCAGAAGAATGCCCTCAGTGCTACTTCAAGAGCTAACGTTGGTATTCACTGCTGAAGGCCAGCTGCTGGCGCTTTTAGTGGCTGAGGCCAGAACATGGACTGTTGTGGTTTAAAGGCCATGTTTGGGACTGTGCTGAGGGATGCTGGCTCTGTTACAGCTGCAGATGCCTGCACTAATAGGTGGACCTCCATGAGCAGCAGGAAACCGCCTTTGCAAAGCAGATCCAACATGGCAGCGCTGCAAGACAGGCTGGAGGCCAGAGTGTTTGAGCCAGGATGTCCGAGCTAACAGCCAGGCTTTTCTATTAGTTGGGTGGACTGCTTGCGAGTCCATGTTGAGGAAAGTAAAAAGATGTGTACACCAGTAAATTCAGATTACATTTGGTTATTGTAATTTTCTTGCCTCACAGCAAGGTCTCTAGGCACCAGCAATGGTGGTGGCTGATTTCTCCTAGCTCATAGTGTGTGTGTGTGTGTGTGTGTGTGTGTGTGTGTGTGTGTGCGTGCTCACTGCTATTATGTATGTGTGTGTGTTAGAATAATGTAAGAAAACACCACACTAATATAGTTAGTGATTATTGTTATACACTAATATCGTTAGTGATTATTGGTAGAGATTATTGTTATAATGTAATGCACTATGGAAATCTTAGTTCAGTGGTTTATAAATATACAACTTTCTGTCTCTATGATAAACAATTTCCTTTATTGTTAGATTGTTTCTAAGCCAGCAGACACACATTTAGTATGCAAATCCCACCACTATGAAAAAGCTGATTATCGTTTTTTTTCATCAGCATAATAAAAACAGAGTAAAGTTTATTCCAATACCTTTCTTTGCTTGTTCAAAAAGAATACAGACACAAACAAATAAAAAAGCCATACATTTTTAGTTTTCCTGCATCTTGTTCTTCAAAACACCTGCAATGACTGCATTGAAAAACCACATCATTAAAGAAGAAAAGGAGCTTAAAAGTCAGAAACAGTTGCATTTTTGCCTCAGGGTTAAGCAGGCACAGCTCTGTATCCTGGGTCACAGTGGAGGATGAACTGAAGGGACACGGAACAAACAGCTTAGAGGAGCTTAGAATGGAAGTTGTGAATGGAATAATGGTTATTTTTATTCTTACTTCATTTCAGCAGAGGTTGTGGTGTGTGTGTGTGTGTGTGTGTGTGTGTGTGTGTCTGTGTGTCTGTGTGTGAGTGAGTGTTCCTATGCTGGGCAGTGTAATAACAGCATTGGTATGAAAGATTAATGTGTGCAGTTATTGGTGTAATGATGGGCTCGGAGCTCCAATCTGCCGCTCACTGCGACTCCGTGGCTTCTGCTCAGAACACATGAAATTAATGAAGAAACGATTCAAAAAGAAGGACAGAAAAAAACACATGGGAAACCATGCAGACAGGAAAAGAGCCTTCAGAAAGCGTCTATGTGTGTGTGTGTGTATGTCTGTGTGTGGTGCTCGTACTTCCTGACTGGTCAGTTTCTGGGTATATGTATGAGTGTGTGTGTGTGCATGTGCATGTGCATGTATATGGTGCGTGTATATATATATATATACTTTTGTGTTTGAGGTTTTTTGAATGTGCGGCCGGGAAAAAGGTGTACAGAGGATATTTGTGTTGAGGTGAATAGAAATGTGAAGGATTAAGGTGTTGGAGTGTGTAGGAGGTTGGATAAATAAGACATCTGAAGACTGAATGGGAAGTGTGTGTGTGTGTTTAGTTTTAGGCAGGTGTTGACAGAAACACCACTCTTCCCCTATTCTCCCTTTAATTCGCTCCTCCAGCCATGAAGCCCTCAGCATGTCACCTGGCCTCCACTGGGTGCTCCTCTGACAGAGTGATTGACAGCTCAGGGGCCGAGAATTAAAACCAGTTGTTGCCTGAGTAGAGACAGAGAGAGAGAGAGGAGGAAAGAAGGAATGAGAGAGAGAGAGAGAGAGAGAGAGAACAAAAGATAGGAAACCATTCGAGAGAATGGAAGAGAGTGACAGAAAAAGAGAGAGAGATAATAGAGAGACAAAAAGAAAGACAGAAAATGAGTGAATGGAAGAGAGAGAGAGAACCGAGTGAGAAAAAATAAGAACTTGATATTTGGAGAGGAAAGGTCCAGCTGAACCAAAGGCTTTTTGAAGGCCTGCTGTAGTTTTCTCCACTGAACCTTGGCTGTGTGTGTGTGTGTGTGTGTGTGTGTGTATAAGCCTTATTGTAAACAATATTGTTTATGTAAATACATATAGAAATGTTGTGTTCACCTGCTGGATGTAAATGTATTAGTTCCGCTGCCACCCAGAGCCACATCCAGTCAGGGAGTGAAGCAGGTCCAGCTCCGTTAAGCAGCCGTCTTAAACGGCTGGAGGTGCAAATCTACTGCCCATGCGCCAGCCTGCTGTCAGTTTTTCCTTGGCTGGCTGGTGGACTGGCGGATCAATAAAGTTAATTTAAAACATTCGCACTCTGCCATCTGAAATCAACCATTTAATGACTCTCTGTTCCAGTAAAACTGCAAAAGGGCCCTTCGGATTTATAGCAACAATAAGAGAGGAAAGAGAGAGAGGGAAAGAGAGAGATGGGCGGTAAAGAGAGAAGAGGAAAGAGAGGGAAATGCCAAAGAAGAAAGAAATAGCTAAGAGGAAAACTGTGGCTCTTTGTTTGGGCTTTGCACTCGGAGCAAACAGTATAAAAGTGTTCGCCTTGAAGTGGAGATGAAAGATAACAACACTTTCTTGATTTCCAGTTTTATAATGAACCCAGCAAGTGAAAGACGATGGCACATTATATGTCAAAAATAGATTTTATATTGTGTATACTAATTGTTTTGGCACCCGGGGTCAGATCTATGGATATATTAAGCTCCATAGTTTAGGCCTTGACTTAACTACAAGGAGTTAATTGGATTTTGTTTTGTTAGCACTGTAATTTACTCCACTGTAATTTTAGCCTATGCTGCTTTCAGAAGTATACAATATACAATATCCTGCATTTTACTGGCCCTTTTCTGCACTGGTTTAGCCTATATGAGGCTTATGAGACATAATTATTGTAGACATTTCTGGAAAAAGTAAATATAGTTCACATACTGTACACATTCAGCTGTGCAGTGAGAATTACTTAATTTTACATACTAATTTCTCCAAATTTCTATATTACTATAAACCAAATTGCCAGTTTATCAGGAGATCCTATCTTGCCTTTATGACCACTGGCCATTATGTCAGAAACATTTACCATTTAGGTGCATTGTGTAGGTGCAGTTACTGACTCTAGCCCAGCTGTTGCTGCACAGTAGGGTTGCCAGGTTTTTAAACACTGTGTACAAGAGTGGTGTGTAAAGTTTGTGTATGCACTGTGTCTACTGTGGGCCATAAAAATGTCAATTCATAAATATAGCTGATTTTCTGTCTTGTTCTGCTTCCGGAGGAGCTGCCGGTATTTACTGAATGCTGTTACTGATCTCTTCCCTGCCAGACTTATCTGTCTCTGGAGAACATCTTACCTCCATCAGAGTCTTCACCTCAGCCTGAATATCACACACTACGCTTCATAAACACTCATTGCACAATCCATCAATCACATACACATAACGTGCACATGCATACACACACTTGGAGTCATACATATGTGTGTGCCTGGGTGTGAACGTGTATGTGGAATGTGCAGTGTATATGAATATATGTGTATACATTTAAATATATTTAATATATATTTGTGTGTACATATACATTATATATATATATATATATATGTGTGTGTGTGTGTGTGTGTGTGTGTGTGTGTGTGTGTGTGTGTGTGTGTGTGTGTGTGTATATTCACACACACAAACACATACACACACATATATACAAGTAAGTCTCGTATATGTATCTATATATACTTTTTATTTTTACTATAATCCTAACCTTAATCTGAACTAGGTGACTAAAAATAAATTGTTTTGTGGTTTCCGTTTTAAAAATAAAACCTAGCGAATTTCAAAACACCTCACAAATCAGGACTATTTATTTGCCATTTAGGTTCATCCTTCCTCTTCTCTTGCTACAAAGGGAACATTTGTCCTGAAAATGTACAAAAGCACACTCTCACACACACATGCATCCACACATCCTGTACACTGGAGATAGGCCTACACTACACACTCCTCAGTGACTGCTGGACGTTTATGAAGCGAAACCATGGAACTTCCCGTTTTCACCCTGACAATTAAATTAGGCGAGCGAGGGATGGAAGGAAAGGAGTGAAGGTGAAAGATGGATGATATCATCCCTCTCCCTCGCTCGTTTTACACTGATGTCTTACTTTTGGGGGTAACGTTTGGAGGAAAATCCCTTTAGCAGCTGTGATGTACTTTTTTTTTTATTTTTATGAAGCGCTGCTTTTCCGAAACGTTTGCTGGAATGGATTTTTCTGAGATAGCCTTACCGGCTCCCTTTATTTTATGTGTCGGCAAGAAAAAAAAAAAAAGCATGTCTTAACAAGGGAGCATGGAATCGATTAGATCCGGGGCCCTCTCTCTCTGTCTCTCTCTCTTGCCCTCTTCCTTTCTCTGTGTCACTCTCTTTGCGCACTGTAGCTTCGGCCAGGTGTTTCCACGAATACGGCCATTTCTCCACTTTCCCTATTAGACCCTTATGGCTGGTCGCTAACAGCTAACAGCCGCTTCATTTAAAGGGCCACGCTTGTTTGCTTTGCTGCAGTGTTTATTTGAAGAGCCGTTGTACGACTCTCAAAGGCAGTTAGAGAGTAAACGTGTCTCGGGGGTAGCTGTTTGTCCTGTTAATTTGGTTTAACTTGATAACCATTTGGCAGATTTGTCCGAGTTTAAGCCGGACAAGGCATATCTGCTCTGTATATTTTGAATAAACATCAGCAAATTCAGACCAGCTTTCAGCAGGCCAGCATCTTGGAGGCCTGTGAAGCAATCCATCAAATGAAGGGGCCAAGTCTGGCCTTCAGCAAGTCCAGGAGTATCTAATGGCCACTTTTGAATCCAGAAATGCAGACCCACTCCTCACGCCTCCTCACTCCTTATGCTCTTCTTCTATTCTTTTACTTTATTTTGATCCAAAAACAGAGACACGCACACATCCGGCGTGAGGTGGGGGCTTTCAGACCCGATGAAGGTTCAATAAAACATTTGGAGGTGGAAGTAAAGAACAATCTATCCCATCAAAAAACACAGCTCTGTAACATCTGGAGAAAGAGAGAGATGCTGAGAGTGAGAAAAATAGATGGAGAGAAAGGGAGAGAGAGAGAGAAAGAGGGAGAGAGAGAGAGAGAAAGAGGGAGAGAGAGATTGATTTTAAATGTGTCCCACCGCATCTGTTTCACATTAGTGTGTCCACCTCACATTCTCAACAGTGAGTTTCAAGCTTCAAATCATCTGCTTCCTTCTGCCGTCCCCCTCTCCAGCACCACTGATGGACAGAGAAGACCCAGATCTCCATCCTGGAAGATAAAACTGATGATAAATGACGGAATGATAACAGTTATTCAGTGATTACTGGAAGGTTTATGTTTTACATGTGTTTGTGTCATCATTTTTGAGACTAGAACATTCAGTGCACATGAACACACTTTTTCTTCTTCTTCTTCTTCTTCTTCTTCTTCTTCTTCTTCTTCTTCTTCTGTTTCTTCATTATTATTATTTTGAGATCCCTGTTTAATGAACACCTAGAGACTCTATTTAAAGCACTTCTTAATGCTATATTTGCACTGTGTGAACCTTTACAGATTATAATCTATTGTGAAAATTGCTATTTTAGAATTATATTAGTAATTATACTAGTAATAATGCACCGTGAACACTGTTACAACCTTGTTAAACAGATTACTTAACATTAATTAATCATTCATATTCACATTGCATTTATATATAATTGGTAGTTTTTAATTCCTAGAGGTTCTAGGCAGTATCTCGTGGCTTCAAGGGGTTATTGCTTTAGAGCTCATAAAAGCTGAATATGTCACTTAACAAACTTTAGATCTGAGCTTGCATGTCTTTGTCCACCAAAAAAGTCACGAAATTGCATAAAACTGGCTTCAGAATATGGAACACCTTTTGGTGTATCGATAATTCATTCTCAACAATTACATTACAAGGTCCTAAAGGTGTTTACTGTGCAGTATTGCAAATGATTTTCACATCTAATTAGATACTAGTACAGGCAATGGTGAACAATGCTTAATCCATCACAATTAAGTCATTTTCAAATGTTCAGGTGTTATTATTATTGTTATTATGTTGTTATTATATTATTATTAATATTGTAACAAGAATAACAATGATAATACAATACCACTACTCCTAATAATAATAATTCTTTCAAACAAGTTTACAGTGTGCTTTACACTGGAATTAAATGCAACAAGACACATGGACAAGAAAGAGCAAAGATCAAAGGAAAAAAATAAAAGAACGTAGTAAAATACAAAAACCGAAATAAAACAAGTTAAATTACACAGAGAGAAAAGTGTTAAATTACTAATTATTAAAATACAATCAAATTTGGTACAAGATACAATAAAGTGCATTTTTGTTGTTTTTCTTTATGAACTTTATCTTTGTTGTCCCGTAAAGTCGCTGTACAGTATATAAGTAATGTATGTGTGTATAAATGCGTGTGGTCGGGATCACTGATAGGTTCTGTCATCCTGTTTAGGAAGTGGACTCTCCCCCTGTTTCCTCTGGCTCTTTCTTGCTCTGTTGTGACTACATTACAGCTCCTCTGAGTCTCCTTACACACACACACACACACACACACACATGCCACATCAGTTTAGCTACAAAAAGCAATGCTGGCAAAAATATAATAAAAATAAAAGTAAAAACCAGCCTTTAAGCTATTTGTATTTATCTTAGAACTCTAAGAATAAACAGCATATTGCCACTGTCATATCAAAACCTTTTTTGATTTTGACCTAAAACCACCTGCTTCCTTGTACCTTGTGTGAACATTTCATGATGCCAGTACCAACAGAAGCAGTTTGTGTACACCCCTCGCAGTTGTTGACTTCATCCACACCCATTGCTTTCAGGTATATAAAGTCCCCTTATAGATGCATTGGTGATACAATGGCTTATACCGAAGAGCTTGGTGACTTTGCTGCCTTTGCCACATGTCAGTTTGTGAAATTTCTGCCCTGCTAGATCTGCCCCGGTCAACTATAAGTGCTATTTTTTGTGAAATGGAAGGATCTAGGAGTAGCAACAGCTCAGCTCCCACTGCATCACTCCCTCCCAAACTGACTCTGGAAGTAACAGCACAATAACTGTGTGTAGGGAGTTTCATTAAATTAGTTTCCATAGCTAGTCAAATGTACACCAACCTAACATCACTATGCACAAGCAGGGCTGGACTGGGACCAAAAAGCCTAGACCGGCCCACCTGGCTGTCGATCCAACAGGGGGTGGGGGTGGGGGTGTGTTTGGGTGCAGCCCAAATTTACCATCGCCTGGGGTGGGGGGGTGCTGATGAGATTCCACGCTGGCCCAAAAGTACCATCGGCCCACCGGGCAAATGCCCGGTATGCCCGATGGCCAGTCCAGCACTGTGCACAAGGCCAAGCATCAGTTGGAGAGCTGTAAAGTTCACCATCACTGGACTCTGAAGTGGCAGAAACATGTTCTCTTGAGTGATGATTCATGCTTCACTATCTGGCAGTCGGGTATACAAATCTGGACTTGGTGCTGCATGTGTTTGTGCTGTATTTACCATATCTACTGTTTATGTTGTATGTACTGTGTGTGTTTCATGCACTGTATGTGTTGTATGTGTTGAATGTACTGTATGCATGGGTACCGGAAGCATTTTTAATGTGGGGGGGACGCAGGGCTCTACATCTCGGCTGTTGGGGTGGGGTGGGAGTGGTAGTCTTGGCTGTTGTCCAGGAGGAGAAAAATGGGGGAGACGAAATGAATTATTTTGAAAAGTGTGATAATGGTTCTGGCACCCATGACTGTATATGTTGTATGTGCTGTATGTGTTGTATGAGCTGTATCTGATGTATGTGTTGTATGTACTAAATATGTTGTATGTACTGTATGTGCTGTACGTACTGTATGACTTAAAAGTACTGTATGTGTTGTATGTACAGTATGTGATGCATTTACCATACATACTCTATGTGTAGTATGTACCGGATATGTTATGTGTCCTGGTTATGCATTATGTTGTGGAGACATGTAACACTATAAAGAGTTTTCTGCAAAAGCATTGCTAATACAACCAGCTTTTTAATCTCATTTAGGAGATGTCTTTATGAAAAGGCCTTCTCTCTCTCTCTCTCTCTCTCTTTCGCTCGCTCTCTCGCTCTCTCCCTCTCTCCCTCTCTCCCTCTCCCCACACACACACTTGAAGTGCCATTTGTTTACTCATTTTCCCTTGGCCCTTTGGGTTGACCTATGACTCAAGCTCTCCACACCATTTGGTGCAAGTGTACTGGGGGTCTTTAAATGCCTGCACACACACTCATACACACACACACACATTCACACATGCATGCTTGAACACATGCACACACATATGCAAACACATGCAAGATTGTGTGTACATTCAGAACATTCTGATCACCGATTTTTAATGGCTAACAGTGCATGATGACAAAAGGTTCCAAGAGGTGCCTGTGTGTGTGTTTGTGTGTGTTTGTGTGTGTGTGTCTGTGTGTGTCTGTGTGTGAATGTGTGATTACAGTTTTAGAAGTATCAGGATTGTGTGTGTGTGTGTGTGTGTGTGTGTGTGTGTGTGTGTGTAGGTCCCCCTCATGCAGCCAAAACAGACCCATCAAGGCATGGAATTGAAGATGTGTTTTCTGCACCAAGACATTAACAGCAGATCTTTTATGTTCTGTTAATTACCCTTGACCATTTTATCCGCTTTTAACAGATCAACTTCAAGAACTGACTATTCACTTTCTGCCTATCCCACACTTTGACAGGTGCCATTGTAACCATATAATTAATGTCATTCACTTCACCTGTCACTGGGTTTTATGTTATGGCTGACTAATATAAAAATATTCTTATGGATATTTTGATTTTTAAAATTTATCTTATCTTTTGTTCATTTCATGAACTTAATTTCATTATTTCATGAATGAAATAAGTGTTAACAGTAATTAAATCTTTCAAATAGTCATTTTAAATGTGTTGGAAAAGCAAGTCCTTGTCCTAATAAGAGACATTTTGATTGAGCTCCAGGTAGGTTTGCTACAATTTTTGAAGACCAAAGACTTTTTTAGGTTAAGAGAAAGCATGTTATAGAACATTTTGATTTTTAACACATTTTTGTGAACATCGAATAAAGGCAAAAGAGAGCAATAGGACGGAAAGAAAAAAAAGAGTACAATAAAGAGACAGCAGCAGGCATAGAGAAAGAGAGACATTCAGTACTTTGGGCACACCCTGGCGATTAAGCGCTTGGCTGGTGCAGGGCTTGCTATGGTCCACTGCACACACAAAATCCACACATACTCACCCTTTACTGAGCCCATTTTATGAGGGAACCAGAGAGAGAGAGAGAGAGTTACAGAATTACTGACAGCTTCACTAGAGAGCAGGAACATAAGACTGAGGAGAGCAGAGTGTAGAAATAAAGAGGAGAGGAGTGAAGTAGAGAGGAGAAAACTAGAGGAGAAAGGAAGAGAGAGGAGGAGAAAGCAGTGTACAAGAGGAGGAAAAGAGAGGGGAAGAGGCCTGAAGCAATGACAGCTAGGAGGATACAGTTTACCAGGCAGTGACTTTTTAAAGTTCCAAAACTACTTCCAAAAATACGTCACTTGTCCAGCAGTTTACTATTGGACCCAAAAAAATTTCTGCTTTAATCTTTTTTTTAGAGGTGCCTTTACTTTGTGAAACTTGCAGTTGATTGCAGGTTTAAAAAACAAAGCAGTACAAAACATTGATAGGCCTGGGTGACAAATCAAATCACCAGACCACCAGATTGCCAAATTCAAGATCCTAACAACGCCTCACTTTTGATTAACACATTTGATCAATGTACAACTTAGTGAGATTTGAATACTTTTTCTTTGTATCTTTCTGGTTATACAAAATCATCATGGATTACAGGTGTTGCAGAAGGCTTAAGTCTGTGCAACTGAAATGAAATTTAGTTTCATGTAGGTTTTAAGAATGTTTCACCATGTAAAACCAGACCTACCTTTACATTTCTGAGAAATCTTTTGCAATTTTTGCTTGCTTTCAGCACAATTTACTTTAATAATCAAGTAACATGGAGGTTGTCTTGACAATTAATGAATTATTCATATACAATGAATTTATAGTAAACATTTTATTTTAACTATAAATAGTTTTACTTGTAAGATTTAGCTAGTGTTGATTTCTTCTCTTTCAGTGACACTTACTGCTGTTTGAGTGTTAAGCTCCCCTTGTGGAAGGTGTATAGACTGAATATGGATTTGGCCTGTGGTTACATTGTGTATCATTCTAATTGAAAATTAATCACAGCCGATTAACTGAGAAAATACATTTTAATTGATAAATTTTTAATTGTTTAATCAGTTTAAATTGAGTAATCATGACAGCCCTGCTGTCTGTTTATTTTAGTCTCTAACACTGACCAGTTTTATTAATACAGGCTTATTAGTTACAAACCTATAAAGTAACACAGCTGGCCTTCAGGTTCATCTGAATGGAGAGAATCAGGTGAAAATGATTAGGGATAGAATAAAACTCTGCTGTGAAACAACAGGTGCATCAAGAAAAAGCTTTAATACCATTTAAAAAATGTATTCATATTTGAAAAAAAAACCAAACTAATTTTTATCAAGACAAAAAAATACCGTATAAATGTGATTTTAGGCTGCAGTAAGACACTTCACCAAACCAGTCATAAATGTAAAGCTAAATAGGCTATAATCATGCATTATATAATAATTTTATTTTTTTGCTCATGATACTTTGACCATCATATTAATTGCTAATTGCAAGTAATTAAAATAAAAGAAAGGTAGTTACTGACACTGAGGAAAAAGTGGAAGACTTTTATTGGCAATTTGCTGTTTTGTGAGCTTCACAACACTCGCAGACTTCTACAGCCCGGTGACCTCTGACCCTGGCCCTATACTATAGATGTGGCTCCATTCTGTCCCTGTGCGGGTTCTAGTTTCCTGCAGCTCCAGATGGTAGAGGTGTTGATGGGTCATATTTGGCTCAAACGGACCTGGCATTTCTCTCTCTCTCTCTCGCTCTCTCTCTCTTCCTCTCTTTCTCTCTGCCTCTCTCTCTCCCTCTCTGTCTATAGGTCTCTCTTTCTATCCCTCTCTCCATCACACACCTGCCTCTCCTGCAGTACTAATGGCAGTTTCAACACATGGAAAGGACCGGAGCAAGATGAAATAAAAGGAGGAATGAGCAAGTAAAATGGCCAAGTCCTGAGGGCACAGCAGACCTTGGCTGCCTTTTGCTCCCTCAGACCTGTTTAAGAGCCGCAGAAAAGTCATCATAAAAAAATTGCAGAAAGCTGGGAAAAACACTCAAATATATAATCTCAAAAGATCTAGGTAAAATAATTTTCTCCAAAGAGCATATAAAATGCTAAAACTGATTTATTTCCATTATTGGTAAGATTTTAACTATGTCTATGATACTTAATAAAATGCAGAGAGTTGCAAGCAAACGGTTACATCCAAACAACAAATAGCACTATGTTGGCTTGTAATAGTTAAAAGAACATCTTAATCCTGCTAGAGCAAACATTGTGGTTTGTGGAATGGTGGAGCAGCCCCCCTACTTGGGGTCTGTCAGTCATTTGACCGCTGATAAACACTACCTATCCATCCATCCATCCATCCATTTTCTACACCTTTGTCCTGCTCCTGGGGTCAGTGGGGTGGGGGTGGGGGGGTGCTGGAGCCTATCCCAGCTGCAATGGGCGAAGGCGGGGTACACCCTGGACAGTCGCCAGCACATTGCAAGGGACAGAGACAGACAACCATTCACACTCAGTCACACCTAGGGGCAATTTAGCATGCTCAGTCTACCTATCCCCAGTGCATGCATGTTTTTGCGGTCACGGGGAGAACATGCAAACTCAGCAGCGCTAAACCCTGCACCACCATGCTGCCCTGATAAACACTACTTGTTTGGAAATTATTCTCTTTAAACAGATTTTGAAAGTATTCACACTTTTTGTATATTGAGTCAGTCAGTGAGTAGATCTATCGCCTCACGGCAAGAGGGTCCTGGGTTCGATTCCCAGCCTGGCAGTTGAGGTTCCTTTCTGAGAGGCATTTTCATGTCCTCCCTGTGTCTATGTGGGTTTCAAGAAGGGACTCCAGTTTCCTCCCACAGTCCAAAGACATACATGTAAGGTGAACTGGAGCTGCTAAATTGCCCCAAGGTGTGTTTGAGTGTGTATGTCTGGCCTGTGTTGTAGAATTGATTGAGTCAAACCAGGTTTTTAATGGGAACCACAAATCGTCCTGGGCTTCCACAAGAAACACATCGATAAACTGTACATAGACTGACTTAGACTTCATGCGTAGTGAACTCTTTGTAGTGAACAGAGTGTAGTTTGGGACAAAGTCTCCTTTTGTTTGGTCATGGTAAGGAGAATTCATGGGTTGAAAGAGATGTCACACTGGCAACGGTTTTTACTATTATACGTAGGTGTTGTGAGTGAGAAACGTAGGGCCATGTTCACTGTCTCTCAGTTATACACTCACACATACATACACAGACCTGCTAGCTGTGTGCTCTCTGCAGGATGTGGAGATTATTTTATCACTGCAGGATGCCGGGACATTCCTGCTGGACTTCCGAGCGTTGGTGGGATAAAAGCTCTGGTGATGTGTATTGCCATGGCTCTGGTTTCATATGTGTAGTGTGTTTGGGCCAGGGGGCTTCAGAGGGGATCCAGGCCTGAGAACCACACGTATTTATAGATATTTCTAACAGCACCAAAGCCATCCAGCACAAACACATTACAAATTCACACTCCCAGTGTGCTGAACAGCCACAACACTGCTATCATAAAAAGAGAAATTGTGTGTGTGTGTATGTGTGTTGTGTTTGAGCACAGTGGATACAGGAAGAGAGTGGGACTCAAATAGTGAGAAATTCTGGAACCCTCTATGGGCTTCTATAATAATAACATTTAACGCGTTCTCTCTCTGATCATGTTCCCTTTGCAGATCAGGCCTTTTCAACTGGGTAAAGCGAGTCACCTTCAAAGCAGACTGTGGATGAATGGAGCCATACAGACAGAGTTTCTGACCTAACAGTGTGAAGCACAGTAACACTGTAATTTACCTTTGACTCAGTTCACTTCAATACAGATCCATAATACTCTTCCTAATTAAGTGACAATGATTAATAATTGAATAGAATCTGCATTTTCAAATGAATTAACAAACTTCATTATCACGACCACACGGCACGTGTTATATGTGTTCCTAGGGACATGTGTGGTCTGACTAGTGAAGGAGTTGGTTGGTTAAGGTTAGGCCTAATGGGCAAAGCTCACCCTATTTGTGTCACCCTATTTACAGCTTATATATTGATCTATACATGTTCCACCCATGAATATGCTCTTTCATGATTGCTCTTGTGTAAATACTATGAGTAAAATAATAAATAACAATAATTTTGAGAGCACCGTCCTCCCAGCATTAATGTATCTGATGTAACACCTGCATCAGTGACTTATCTGGCCTACTTCCGGGGTTACTCAACCACTGGGCCACGGACCACTGATGGGCCGCGAAGGCTTTTGACTGGGCCGTGAATCTAAAATCGAGACAGGCCATTGGTCTGCAATTGGTTATTTAATATCATCTAATGTGGCCAAGTGGGCCTTGGCAACATGCTATGATAGATAGGTTGGCCTTAATGTTGAAAAGGTTGAGAACTATTGGCCTATTTAATGTCCTTTGGTGGCAAACAAATTAATGGCATTGTGCTACCTGGAAATAACTACTTTTATGAAGAGAGCCATCAATGAAACCCACCATGCGGCTTGTCCTAAAGTTCATGTTTAATGTTTTGTGTACTGTGTGTATAAAGTTTTTCAGGAAATGCCCAGTCCAAGTATGTCCCATTTCAAAAATGTGCAAAAATAGGGCCGCAGTACCACCCTAAACACAGTCTTTCCTGAAGACTTCATCAGAACAGCACTGAGCAAAGTTTATATCTAAAAGTTCAACGTCTTCTTACACCCTGAGGAAAGACTTGGGAAGAATGTTAATGTTGCAAGTACACTGGCCATTGTGCATAAATGTGCATATTTCTATTTTTGATATTACTCATAATTACTTTTCAACCTAATTAGAAATTGTAGTGCACCATGGTTTCATTTTGTGTGTGTGAGAAGGGTCACACAATCATGACAGACAGGCTGCCTCAGAGTTTGTAGGGAGAAACATCTAAGCAAAAAGTACATGCTCAAAGTTCAGGTCTTTTCAGCAAAGACTACACCCCTACGCATGTTTGTACTTGTTTTTACCTCCAAAAACAAATCTAAGTGATATTTGCATCCATTCTATCTAGGTAACAGTGTGACCTTGGACATGCATACTAACGTTAGAAAGTGGTGTAATTTCAGAAGTTGTTTGAAATTACACCACTTTCTAAAATGAGGTATTTTGAGAAAAAACTGTTGTGGGCTATGTGCTGAAGTTTACAGTGTTTGGTACTTTAAGGATACAATTATACAATGATAATCTATTTCTAGCAACTTATGCCAAGTTCATAGCCTTGAGATTTGATTGTCACTTTTGAATTATAATGAATCTGCGGTGGGCTTGTGCCCCGCCCAGGGTGAGTTCCTGCCTGTAGACCCTGGGATAGGCTCCAGTTACCCACAAGCCTGGTAAGGTTGTTACAAAAAATGAATGAATGAATGAATGAAATATAATGAATTATGAACATTTGTTTTACTCCAACCTGTAGTGTTTTCATCTTACAGCTCTTTTCATTATTCTGGACACATTTCAAATGTCTTTTTTTATTTATTTAGAATAGAAAAATATTTAGAATATTTTTTTAATTATTTAGAATAATCTGCCATCATGCTGCTTTCATATTGTTTAAAACATTGATTGTAAACTTGTGAAAGCTGGTGTCTACATACTATTTTAGAATGTGCAATATAGTTAGTATAGTGTTGCAATCATTTGCTACAGTCCTATAATTGTTATACATTGTTCGCTAAATCGGCCTGTTTCCATCATTAGTCAGTTTGAAATCTGAGTTACATTGACAGGCTTTTACGGCCAGAAGAGATTGTTTCAGGCTGAGATTGACCATTTCATGGCAAGGTCTTATGGAAATTGACTTAAATGAAGAAATTACTAAATGTTGCTTGACATTGTGTGGAGTTGCATTGGAAGCAGCATGATGGTATGTGTGCATATGTGCGTGTGTGTGTGTGCGTCTGTGTGTGTTTGTAGTGTAGCAGTTGCTGGTGTTACTGAGTGATTGTCATGGTCAGTTGACCACGGAGAGCGTTGGAGCGGAGCGGTCAGAACGTGAAACACTCAAACACATACATACATACTGACAAAAACTCACACTGCACCAGCCAGACAGCAACTATCATCCAGGTAATCAATAACAACACAACACACCACACACACTCTCTCCTCTCTCTGACACACACACAGAAGCATAGAGAAATACACACACACGCACACAGACGTAGTGTGGCAGGGCTGGGTCAGAATGACACATAGTAAAGTTTTACAGGTGCAGTGAGGCGGGTAATTGGTGTGTTAATTCGGCCGCGAGCGCTCAGCGCACTCTAATGAAATTTCCACTGGTGTTCCCTTACATCCTGCAGGTCAGGAGGCAACTTCCTGTTTGGATAGGGAGCACTTTAAAGAGAGAGAGAGGGAGAGAGAAAGAGAGTGAGAGAATGAGAGAGAGAGAAAGAGAGAAAAGAAGAAAGATAGAGCAGGAGGAGAGAGGGTGAGAAAAGGAGCATGAAGGAAAGTAGGCGAGAGAGAGGGAGAAAGAGAGGGAGGGAAGTGAGGAAAGGGGCACACTTTGACTTTCAGCTGTGCTGGACCGGGCTGGGGGTAAAGGGGACGGATGGAATTTCAATTTGCTGCTAACCACCCGCATAACCACCTACACACACACACACACACACACACACACTTGCACCCCATGCCTCTTAGTGTTCTGAGGATGAAGAGAGCAGATGTAGACTTGAAGAATGTGTGTGTAACTCAGTGTTAAGTATGAGCTTGTGTCTTTTGAGGTAGCCTATGATACATCAGAGAGTGTGTTTACGTGCACAATAACAACAACAACAACAACAACAATAATAATAATAATAATAATAATAATAATAATAATAATAATACAATAATAATAATACATCTGATTTCAACACACAGACACCCACTCATACACACACAAACACACATATACAAGCCTATATGTTTTTAATGCCTGTTTTATTTGGTTTTCAAAAAGAAGACACTGGGGCAGTACAGTATAATAATAATATTATTATTATTATATTATTATATTATATTATTATATTATTATTATTAGTAGTAGTAGCAGTCGTATTTTATACACATTGATCAAACTGTAATGCTGGCTATAATCGAAAGGTGTTAGAGCACACAATGTGTTGCAGCTGGTTGTGTGTGGGGCTGCCTAGTGTGGTCAGAGTGCCCATGCAGACCCCTGGTTACGGCTAAAACTGGCTACTCACACAGACAAGTTCTACTCTACACTCATAAAATTATCACAAATGTGCATTTCACTACCATCATCACTAATATTTACTCAACAGTAAAGTGACTCAGTTTATAAAATAAATATGCTGAAAAGTTTTCATTTGATCTCACATGCTCTTTTTTCAGTAAGTTTACTGGCAGGTTGCAAAGCAGTTGTGGAGGGAGTGTTTATGTATTCAGAAAGAAGTCCTATTATTGATGCTTATATAGACAAGGAATTATCAGATTACTGATAATAGCACTTGTAATTGCTATGTAATTTTGGCTTTTTGCTGTAATCTGTTTTTTGCAGTTATTTTCAAAGTCTCTGTTTGGACTTCTGGATCCAGGCCTTCATGAACTTGAATTAAATTTAGAGTGACTAAAATAAGTCTAGTAATGAGAGTAAGCACATCTGCAGCAGAAATTTGCTTGATTTAATTTGATTCTGTTAATTTAGTGTGTGGCTGAATCACTTTTAAATAAACAAGAATACATAAATGTAATAAACTATTTGTTTACATTATTATAATACATTTTAGATTTCAGCATGAATCATTTATGATTGATTTGTTTTAGTACCACTGATAATTTATTGAGCATGCAGATGACTGAAGGACTTCTTTGCCCAGTAGAGAATATTGTTGTAGTTGATTATAATTGATTCTGATTCTGAATTGAAAATCAGTACAATTGAATCATCACCTTTAGACAGAAGGATTGTGAGGCACCATTGCACTACTAATACACACATGCCTCATACAGTCACATGTAAATGTTTAAACACACTCAGTCACATGAGTGCACTGTTTCTGTTTGTTTCCATTTAACATAATGGGAAACTCTACTTTATATTAATTGTGTCTGTGTAGTAACACTTTAATAATGTATGCAATAACAGTATGACTACTAGGGCTGTATTTATTGTTACAGCTGGATCATAGCAGTGCAGCTCATGGAATTTCCCTAATGTACTAACTTTAATTTTTATTTGTGTACTTACATGTTTTATTAAGGTAATTACATTAGGTTACACTTATTTAATTACATGAGTTAAACTGGAAGTTAATACACGTGTAATTACAAAAGTAGTTACATTGTTATTGCATACTTTATTAATATGTAACTACACAGCTTTTGGGGCTACTTATTTGTTTCAGTTTGCAGTGTGTACTTATGTTATTAGGAAATTAGCAAAACGTCATGTGACCAGGGTTCCCAGACTTATGCATATGACTGCATATCGATTTCATTGTATTTTCAGACAGAAAATTTGTAGCATATATGTATGCTAATATAACTGATTTTGCATATTTTCATCCGTATTTGCATAGGAGTGTGTGTGTGTGTGTGTGTGTGTGTGTGTGTGTGTACGATTGCTTGCTGACTCTAAGAGGAGTTGAGAGATTCCTGTTGAGAAGACGTATGTGTAAGAGGCTGACATTTGCCCCTTGACCTTTGTGTGGAATTCACACACACTCACACACACATACACACACACACTCACTCCAGCTGTTAACAGAGCTCCTCGTCAAAGTTCC
>JBBIGA010000132.1:28630830-28645297 GCA_037576975.1 Alestes dentex | reverse complement strand
CCGGCGTTCTGCACGGCATCTGAAACGGCACCGCTAGCTAACATGGCTAACGCTAGCACTGCAGAGAGTCGTCCAGTTCAGAGGACGCTGAGTGGCGCCGCGGCTTAAACTGTTCCCACTTTCTGTTGTGCACTTTAATTTACCAGAAAATTCAAGGTATCAGCCTTTGTTTTGTTTTATTTCGTTTAACTTTGACTATCTTGATGGATAAGTCGACTTGAAAAAGTTGTTAATGCCCTTATATATATAATAATAACTAATAACTAATATATATATATATATATATATATATATATATATATGTATGTATATATATTAGTGGGACTGTTTTAACCCTTTCACATATCAATATATGTTTGTTTTTACTTTGTGAGAACACCAGAGGAAAGCCTGGACCATCAAATCATTGATGTATAAGTATTACACATAAATGCATAAAAAGTATTTGGGACATTTAATTACAAAATAAAAATATTGAATCTGTATAATACATACATACATATTATATATATGAATCCGCGACTGCTGATCCGCGCTAATGCGGGGGTTACTATACATATATACATATATAGTAACCCCCGCTTTAACGGCAGTCGCAGATTCATGGCAGATTTTCGAATTGGCTACTTTCAAACCTCCCACCTCTTTTGTTTGGGTGCGGCAGTTACCGAGGCAATCAGATACCTGAACGGTATGAACCTCTGCTGCTCAGCTCAGCCACAAACATGAAAAAAACAGCACGAGGAAGAGGAGGCGTGGCGGACGAGGCCCGGATGACACAGTCACCTGTAGTAGTTATTTATTTCTCCTTGCTGCTGATTGGCTGCTGCCCTGTGACGCTGCAGTCCAGAATTTCCCCCGTGGAGCCTCTCGAGTGTTTTTCGTGTTTTTCGTCTTGTTCTTCCTAAAGCCCTGTATTTTTATTACTGTAAATTAAATACTGTATTTACCTGCTTATACCAAAGTAAACGACAGCATACCAAAGGAAACGTGCGTGCATAAATTACAGTACAGTCTATACAGGGGTAACATCGGTATTTTACATTCTAGAACTGCGGGAGTTCAGGGTAAACTGTACAGTACGGATACGGGTTTACCTTAACATTTTCTTTAAGGGTAATGAGTTTAAAATGAAAGTGTTTTGGGAGCATATTTGGGGCTTATTTAGGGTTTACACTATAAAAATAGGCATGTTTAGGCATTTTTTTACCGCATTACAACAACGTGGTTTGTCATATATATATAAGCGACGAGCTTATATATATGCAAGTAATACATTATTGTATGTTTTAGAGATTTCTGAGTATTTTAAAGTGTTTCTATTAGGCCATGCATACTGATGTTTTCACTCAATGAAAGTGGCAGTCTTTATGTGTGTTTGTGTGTGCTTTGTTGTTGTTTGTTGGCATTTCTCTGCTGAGAACTACTTGATGCTGCTTATCTTTATTAGGCTCATTCTCATGATTCTCTTCTCCTGTGATTTTCTCAGAAGAAGTCCCGTGTGTGTGTGTCTGTGCGAGGGAGGGAATATCCAATGCAGTAATAATCTCATTTCTGCGTCTCTCAGGCGCCCCAGCTAATCACTCCCTCGCTCCATCTGTCCATAAAGCTGCCTGAGAGACACCCCAGAGCACAAGGGACTGAGAGAAATGAGTTACAAAAAGTTAAGCAGGACCCACATACACACACACACACACACACACACACACACACACACACACACACATTATCACTTTTCCCTCTGATCCAACTTGTAGGTGACTTGGAGCAACTGATGCACAAAATATCTCATCAGAATAATCATATTCACCCCAGCCCCCTGATACACCAAACCAACACACACACACACATGAACACACACATGCATGCACACACAATCTCAATGTGTGTGTGTGTGTGTGTGTGTGTGTCTGCATCTGTGTGTCTGTGTCTCTGCCTTTACACAAATGCTTATGTGTTTGTTTGCTCTATGTCTGCATCCATTTTTCATCATAGTTGTGTTGGTATTCTGCCACCAAACTCACCCAAAGTGTGTGTATGATGGAGAGCAGCATTGCACAGACAGGTAGTGTGTGGGAGATAAAATGTGACTTCCTAGAAGTGTTCCATCACGTTTAAAAAGATAAGGTCAGTGTCGGAGTGCAGACGTGCCTGAGAGCTTTAGAGAACATGGACAGTGAGAGTTACAAGGAGAGATAACACACACACACACACACACACACACACACACACACACACACACATTTATCTAATTCAGAGCAAGTGCTGCACTAACACAGCAGACACAACAGTAGCATGGCACACTTAGGTGTGTGTCTGTGTGTTTGATTCTTACTGAAAGACTTAAGTGGGCTTTGAGAGAGTGGGGCAGCCATGGGTTTATCATAGTTATCCAAAGTTTGAACAACGCTGCTCAAATTTCAGGCTTTATTGCTTTTTTCAGTGACAAGAAATTTGCAACCTCTACAGATAACAGACTTAAATATGGCCCAATTTCTATTTACAAGTTTGTTTCTTTTTTTGGTTTAATATAGTGGAGAAAAGGACATGAAGAGTGTGCCATAACTTTTGCACCGGATATTTGGTTATTATTTTATGTGAAAGCTTTAAAAAAAGTTTAAAGTTTGTTCAACAACAGTTGGTATAAAAGAATGTATTTATAGCCAAAGCATGGATAGGTTAGTTGGTTCATTCACCTGGTTAGATAACTTTAAATTACATATGTATTTGTGTAATGCAAACTGGGTAGTAAGAGAATACTGATGGATGAAAACAAATTAAGACAATGACACAAAATTGAACAAAATTGAGACTTGTTGCAGCAGTATCACCATTAACCCCTTGAACCTTAGATGTACTTTTGTTTTAAATCTTAAAAACATATAATAGGTCAATATCAATTTAAAAGAAGCAATAAAAGCTATTTTTCAGTAAATTCTATAAATAATTAAATAAATACTGTAACACATGTAGACAATGTGTTAAACTAAACTTAGGGCCCAGATACAGGTCCTTGGGGCTTAAGCAGTTTAGACAGACACTATAACAAGTACTAAATTAAACTAATTTAAAACAAGGAGGAGGAAGAGTAAAATAACCATAAAATAATATAAAACATATAAAATACAGCAAAAAAAATAGTGCATGTAGTGAAGATATTTATTCATCATCTGCTGCACAAGATATGAAGTAAATCGAGAGACCTGGAAAGAAATTAGCTGTGTGAGTGAGCAAATTTAAGAGAGAGAGAGACAGAGAGATGGAAGAAAAAGAGTCAGACAGAGAGAAGAAAGATTAACATGAAGTGTGAGAAAAGAGGAAGAGAAAGACAGAGAGGGAAGAAAGAGAGAGAGACAGGCAGAGAGTGCAGAGAGAGGGATAAAAAGAGAGAGAGAAGAGAGAGACAGGCAGAGACACAGAGAGAGAGAATTTCTGTGGTGTTATGAAGGTTATTGTTTTTTCCCTCTCTCATTTAGTTCTTGCTGTTTACTGTCTGTGGACAGGCAGATGCCAACATGAATATTACATACAATGAGAAAGAGAATGTGTGTGTGTGTGTGTGTGTGTGTGTGTGTGTGTATGTGTGTCTGACTACCTTTTACTTTGTGCTCTTCAATGGATTTCACAGATGTTCAACACCAGCTATTCTCTCTGAGCACTTTATTAGCGGCCTGATGCCTGTTAGAGGGATAAGAGCATGAAAATGGCCCCCCTTTCTCCCTCTCTATATCTCTCCGTCTTCCTGTCTCTCTCCCACCCTCTCTCTCTCTCTCTCTCTCTCTCTCTCTCTTTCTCTCTCTCTCTCTCCCACCCTCTCTCTCTCTCTCTCTCTTTTTCTTGCTCTTGTTCTCGCTCCCTCTCTCTCTCTCTCTCTCTCTTGCTCTTGTTCTCTCTCTCTCTCTCCCTCTTTTTATTCTATAATGTCCTTGTGGGTAGTGCCAGGTTTCTCTCACTACAGATTAAAACATTGTGTGTCTTTAATGTTCTTGAGAATTGTTTCAAGATTCAGTTTCAGTTTGAAGTGTTTAAGTGTTTTGTTTAAGTCTGTGTGTGTGTGTGTGCACTTTGCTTTCAGACACAAAAATAATGAATTCCTTTATGTTGCAGTCATATTTAAAGAGGGTATCCGTTTTTTTTTTAGTGTATATAGTGTGTGTGTGTGTGTGTGTGTGTGTGTGTGTGTGGGTTGGGGCTCTCATGAAGTTGAACTAATGCGGCTCTGTTGTAAATCACACTAATAAGGCGGCAGCTACACACACACACACACACACATACACACACACACACACACACACACACACTTAGTCCTTTTTTTTCTCCATCCCTCACTCCCCCTCTCCTTTGCCGGCCGATAAATGACCTCTGACCCAGCCGCGGACGCCGCTTGCGCACTACAAAGGCCTCAGCGTCTCATAATTCCTGCGTAACGATGTCTGGAAGAGGTGGGAGAGCCTGGTGCTATCAGCAAACGAAACGTCATAAACATGATGGATGGAGGAACAGTTATTCGTTCGTCCACTCCTCCTGTTATCACTCCATCACTGGCTCTGCTCGTTCTCCCTCACTTGTTTTTGCCATCTTCTTGTTTCTTGTGTGATTCTTTTTTCCCCTTAAAAACCTAGTTTTTGACTGGCGGAGAGCTCCACCCACTCTTGGTAACTTTCCAAAAGGAGGGAATTTTTCTCATCGGTGGGCCAGTGATGTCATTAATTATCACTACCACTTCCTCCTCCATTTATCAAGCTCAAGATAGAGAACATTTTGCCTCATGGAGAGAGAGAGAGAGAGAGAGATGGGAGTACAGAGGCTGGTGTGTAGCCTCTTTGATACGGACTTGTTGAATCTGCGTGTGTAACAAATGAGTGAAAAAGAGCTTGTGATGAAGAGGTAGGCCCTTGCTGCCTCCACATACTTTTTGGTTGGTCTTATTTTTTTACTAGACAAAAGAAAAAGAATGTGCTTTAACCATGACTTCTATTATAATGCCCTTTTCTGGTAGCTCCGCAGTGGGATTTTTTTCTAATTGTATCTTGGTTCTAAGTTAATGCTGGTGTGCATACACATTTTTTGGCTGTTCTGCTATAAATGTGGTCTAGAAAAAGCTTGTAAAACACATTCCATATTTTTAGTTGGAGCTAACAGGCCTACGCACATCTTTGAGCATGCATGTTGTTACAATTTTCATTTTTAACGGTTGTCTGAAACATGGTTACACCATGGCTCCTACTGACACAGTTTAAATACGATTACATGGCGATTCAGCTAAATAAAAATGTATTTTTGATTCCCTGAAAATCAGGGCTTCTTTAAAAGCCCGGAAGAGCCTGAGGGTCCCCACTGAAACAAACACAGTGTTTACTCTAACAATAAAAGTGTTTACTCAAAACAGTGATGATTACGGTCTTCATCAGATGGACCTATAAAATGTAACTTTTTTACATTAGTTATATACGATTCTCTAATTTCCTCCTTTATGAGGTGATTATTATGAAGACTTTGCTAAGTACATTAAAGGCATCTGTGAGCATAAAAACAACCTAACTGTAAAAACTGACCACATATTGTAAATAAAATTTACAGGTATGAGCAAATATTTATGGCAGTTACGTTGCTGTTGGGACAAAACCAATATGGTGTACAGGGCATTGAAAAAACATCCTTATTTTTTAAATATAAATTAGTGCAAAAAAATACTTTAACATTTTTTAGACCATTTCTATTTGCCTGTTTGTCAAGAAATTTTCATGTAGTGTGAAGTTATATAAAAAAATACAGAAAAGGAGACATTTATATAGCACTGGGAAATTTAGTCAGGAACTCATTTATCAAAATTATTTCTGTAGTGAAGGGATGTTCCTTTGCAACTTTTAAGTCAACTTTTAAGTTTAATGGTCTTTTTACGTATCTATAACTCCAGCATGAATGAATCGATGCCTTTTGGCCTGAAAGTTGTCCCGTCAGACTTCATCCTCAGGCCTGAGGCCTGCAGTCCTGCCAGCACTTCATCACCAGTAAGTGTTTTATAAAAACAGTAGTGCAGGCCACTTTTCTTCTTCATCTTCAGTTACACCCTCATTATTCTGCTGCACAGCAGGGCAGGGAAAATGACAAATGAAGAAGTTTTTTCTCAAGCTGCTCCATCCATCATTTTCTCTGATTACCCTTCCTCTGTCTGCTTGTACAACACGAACACTTTAGTACATTATTACAGTCTATTTTCATCACTCACACTGGAAATCCCACAGTTCCCCGAGATTCTGGACAGTCTCACTGAGGTGAGAATGAAAGAGCAATAATACTGACCCCACACAATGTTTTTATACAGTGTGAAGACATACACATACAACACATACATAAAGTTGGATAGAAAGTGTTAACATACTTGGTAAAATGAGAGGTTTGGTAATTATCTATAAGTAAAACTTAGTATACATTCTTCACAGAATTCACATCTCATTTTAATGCACAGGTACTGTTTATTTTGTGTTGTTGTAATATGTTAACTCAGCAGATAAACAGAAATTGCACAGTAAATCTACAGTAAGATGCCACATTTTTGTATGTTTCCTTTAGAGCACTGTGTACTTGTTTTCTAATAGAAAAAAATAAAATAAAAAACAACTAATTTGACCAAGAGTGTTCAGACTTCTCTATCTGACTGTATATACATCTGAGAAAATAAAGTGGTTCCTGGTTAATGTATGTTCTTGGAGGAACCTTTAACTTGTATGGAAATTTTACAGAATGCAGATGTTTTTAAACATCTCTTTAACTGAAAGAAAATGCTCTTTCAGTTAAAAAAATGAAAAATGTTTTTGTAACAACACTTTCCAAAATCAGGAGTATTTTACTAGTTCTGTGGGTGTATACCTGTTTTCTTGATTTACCTACATGAACATTTTATCCTGAAAGGATACAAAAACAAACAAACACACACACACACACACACACACACACACACACACACACAGTGTGCTCCAGGGAGAACTTAAGGAGCGGGAGCCGGACAGCATGGCTAATTTGGCAGAAGCTTGTTTCCGAAACTCTGAAATCCTCTGCCTGGTGTGGCGGGGCAGGAAGTCAGGCTGTTTGTTTGGTCAGTAATTGATAATATTTGAGATGTGTCCAGCCGTGACTCTGTCCCCTAGACACCTTATAACTCTGTGTGTGGGGGTATGCGTGTGTGTGTGTGTGTGTATGTGTGTAGGAAGCAATTCTCAACTTTTCCAGATTTTCAGGAATGATTTCCTGTCTTCCTTTCCTTATTCACACTTTTGTATTTACTCTAGGAGTTAACACTACTCACTGTACCAAACTCAATTAATGTCCATTCAATTTTATTTATAAAGCACACTTTACAACCAATGTTGTCTAAAAGCAGCTTTACAAAATCCAAATTTGAGCTCCTAGCGAGTGAGCTAAAAGGTGCCAGAAGTGAGGAAAAACTTCCTAAAGCTGCAGATAGAAGCCTCAGTGGGAACAAAGACTCAGGAATGGAACCCATCCTCCTCTTGTCAACCTGGAGAGAGGGAATCAGAATCGGAACCAGAAAACCTTATTGATCCCAGAGGAAACTGCACAGAAACACAGTGACACAGAGACAAGAACAATATAAAATATGTCTAAATAGATTCAATAGAAAATACATTTTTTGAAATACATTATATTCACAAATGATAGGGGTATTAATACTATAGATAAGTAACTTCCAGTTGAATTACTAATAACACAAATGGTGGTTATTGTATGTAATAGAGATCAGTAGTATATAAGTAATATTGACATTATTAGTGATATTTCACATGGTAAGACTATTGCATATAATAAGAAGATATTGCACATAATTAAATTATTTAGCACCCGTTACAAAAACTGCACATGCTATTGCACATAAAATATTGCCCAAAATTATGATGTTTCAGCACACGGATCATGTTTTAGCACCCATTATGCACATAAAGATAATGATTTAAACACAATCAAAATTGCGTAACAGAATAGCACCTATGGATATAACAAAGAGAGCCTCTATGAAGAAAACTAACAATAGAAGGCCTTTGTGTACAGACTTAATCACTGCTGAACAGTTCGCAGTCTATGGCTAACAGAATAAGAACAGTTAGAGACGTAGTTTGAGAGTCTCTATGAAAATCACTGTATCAAAAATATGTGTCCCCATCAACCTAAATCTGATCAGGCAGACAAGCTGTAGTTTTGCATTGACAATTTTGTGAATAATGCAGTGAAAGTGACATAAAACTTGGAATTTGGACCATGTTTTCATGATATGACTCTTATATAAAAATAGACTGTATAACTGAGGCCTTTAGGGGAAGAGTGGACCAAGTCCATTTTCTATTGTTTTGAAAAATTGGCCAGTGAAAATCTAAGCTGCATGGCAAATCAATATACAGTGGTATTGTTTAACAAACGAAGAGCAAATTTCCAAAACTCACTCAGTCCATTTTTTGTGATTTTTTAGGTAACACTACTATTGGCATATTTTTACATTACCTCTTTATGTGCAATAGTATAACCGACCAAAACTCACCCAGTTCTTGCATTATACACGGTACAAGATTAGGTGAATTTCCAAAACTCACTCAGTCCACTCGCACAGTTGCAAGTGGTACTTACCCAGGTTTTTATGCAGTTAGCTGCCATTGACTCTATGCTGTGTCATGTAGTAGGATATAAATATTAAACTTGTACATAATTTTGTGACACTGAATATCAATTTACTTAAAAATTGTTTTCATTATATTTTTAAAACAAATTTGCCCATACTAAAATGTGGAGGAGTTGCACTTTAGAAACAGGCATTGAAAAATGACAAGTAACTGGGTGTTTGTAGGATGTTGGTTTGGAAGCAATAGGAGCCTCAGTCATGGTTCTCATGCCCAAAGTAGTTCATAACTTAATAAATAGAAACTTTACTACGTAAAAACACTATGCAAGTTAGGTAGTCTCAAACAGAGCTGCTCATGTGGTTTCTGACACTGTAAAACACAAAAAAGGAGGCAAATATATACACAGTTCAGGCTTTAGGCCTGCTACTACTGTTTTAGATAGGCAAAGTACTTTGAGCCACCTTAAACCAGAAGATCGTTCCAAAAAGTCTTTGAGGGCTCATGTTTCCCTTCGTGTTCCAGCTTTCCATATCAGCCTCATTAAAGCAGGGAGACCTCCTTTTGCTCCTCATCATCTACCACCACAGCCAAAACACCAACCTGTAGCCCCTGTAGCTCTCTCTCTCTCTCTCTCTCTCTCTCTCTCCCTCTCTCTCGGTCTCGCTCTTGACTGTCATGGCTGTAAATGTGCTATTGATTTGGGTACTTCCTGGGACAATGGCAAAATTGTTTCTTATGCCATTCAATTAGCCAGCCGCTGCTGGCCTGCACCATCTGGTCCTCTTTATTGAGGGAGAGTGATGAGGAGCGAATAAGAAGTGAAAAGCAAGAACCTTCTAGCTGACAGAGAAGGAGAGAGGAAAGGGGGCAGGGGCAGCGGACGCTGTCCCCAAAGCCTGACTTCCAGCAAAAGCTTCCTCTCCACCCTCCTCTTATTCCTTTCCACATCTAAAGAGCACAGGAGGCTGTCCCATACCTCGGCCATGTGGAGCTGCTGAGCCAGCATAGGTGTGCCAGGCCTTCTAGCCCAAATCACTTAGCTGAAGAAAAACACTCTCTAGTAGTGATTGACCGTGTGTCTGTGGATTTTACTGTGCTTTGATAATCAGCTTGAAAAAATTATAGAATAGCAAAATAGCAGCTATCTACCATTTTGTAGATATTTTTCAGGTCAGATGTCCAGGCCTAGGTGAATAAGTAAGCACAGTCCAAACATTAAGTGCAATATTATCATTATGTGCAATATCTTATTTTTATGTGCAGTAGTCTTACCATGTGCAGTATTACTACTTATGTCAGTATTACTTAATCTACTACTGATCTCTTATATGTGCAATAATGTACTAATAACAACTACTTGTGTTGCTAGCAAATTATTTAGCAGTTTGTTATTTATCTATTCTATTTATACTCCAGCATTTTGTGAATAATGTCACGTCCCCGGTCAGCGTCCGCTGGAGGCCACCATTGTGTGTTATGAGTTGGACTTGTGGAACTCTAATTTTGAAATTGTATCTGTTCACGGTGACTGGCTTTATGTACTTAATTACAGCTGTTGGTAATTTCGGTTTAAGTGATTATATGCCTACATTGTTTCAGTTCAGTTCGGGTTCATATACAAGTTCCCCTGGGATGCATCCCAGAGTCGGTCCACCGTCATATGTACATCATTGTTGTAAAAGTAATACCAGTCTTTGGTTCATCTCTGTGTCTAGGCTTTTGCTTTGTGTTTTGGCCCTTGTGCCTTGTTTATAAATAAAAAGACAAGTTAAGAAAAGGACAAGTTAAGAAATGGAAATCTGTACCTGTGCCTCAATCCCATGGGCATTCATGACAGATGGACCGACCTTCAACAGAGGCACAGCAGATTTCCCCATGGGCACATGGAATGGCGTGGTGAAGTCTGTGAGTGAGGCAGAAATGACCCGGTGGTGGGAGGAACCAACGGGGGGTGAGTCGATACTCCATCCCCGAGCTGCTGGGTTGGATCAGCTTGGATGACGAGGACGAGGAAGATTAGGACACCTGGGGCGGCAGGTTGGCAGAGGCAGCAACAATCCTTCCTCCGGAGGTGATGGGCGGCTCCCTCGTCTTCAGCCCGGCCATTGTGGAGCTCCCGCTGAGGCCTGCTATCTAGCGAGGCGGGAGTTCCGCGACTCAGAGGCTAAGTGAGTCGCGATAGCCCTGTCTCCAGTCCGCTGACCTTCTGGCCAAGTAGTCTCCGACTTCCTCCAGGGCTCTTCTACCCACGCTCATGCCCGTCTCGCCTCATGAGGCAACTCCCGTGCTGGTCCAACAAGCCTGCTCTGTGCGTTCCCATGCTTGTAAAGTGCAGAAGATGGCACACTGGTGGGTCCAAATCACCCTGAGCCAGCGCCAAGGGCTCCACCCAAGCCGGCCCCAAGGCATGGACGTAAACCAGTGCCGAGGATGCGGACCCCAGTGTCTGCACCAAGCACACCAGCTACTAGGCCGGCCCTGAGGGACATCTTCCCTGGTGCTCCTCCCCATGCTGGTCCACAGGCAGGCTCCCATGCCTACTCCCAGGACGTGGACAACCACACCCCTCCCAAGTGCACCGAAGAACAACCGCACCCATCCCAAGTGCTGGCTCCCATGTCCACTCAGAGTACACTGGCTCCCGAGCTGGCTCCAAGGGACGTCTTCCCTGGTGCTTGTCAGGCCCCAGCGCTGGTCCCCAGGCAGGTTCCCATGCGTGCACCCAGGAAGCAGGCTTCCATACCCGTCAAGAGTGCGCCGATGCCGGCCCTCCTGCTCCCAAAGCTGCAGCCCCTATGCATGTTCCCGAAGCTGCAGCTCCTGTGCAAATTTCTGAAGCTGCAGCCCCCGTGTGTGTTCCTGAAACTGCAGCGCCCGTGTGTGCTCCTGAAGCTACAGCCCCTGTTTCCATTCATAAAGCTGCAGCCCCTGTCACTGAAGCCCTATCAGTGTTCCTGACCTGGGGGTGTTTTTGCCACCACGGACCCTGCACTCTGGAGAGGTGCTCTTGGAGGTGGGGGTGCTGTCAAGGACACAGTAAAGGATGGGGGTTTCCCCACAGGAGTTTTTTGGGGGGGCGCTATAGGGACCTGAAGGTGGGCCCCTGAGGAGCTCTTTGAAGAGGCTTCTACCCGGAGGACATGGAGGGCCCCTGAAGGGCTCCTCGAAGGGGCATCTACCCATAGGACATAGAGGGGCATCACCTACAGGGAAACATAATATCAGATTATGTTTCCATGTTTAACAGCAAATTACACAAAAGCCACAAAAGGTAAACATAATATCAGATCTGTCAGTTTTTATATTTTTTTTCTCATGTCCATTACAATGGACACCACGACTAAATGAATGTAAAATACCATTAAAATTTCAGAAGCAAATGCCATATTTTAATATAGTAATCATGTAACAAATATGTCATATATGAACTGAACATTTTAACAGTATGTGCATGTCTGTCTGCATGTGAACATTTGAACTGAATGTTTGTTTGAATGTGTGAGTGTGTGTGTGGAGGTCTGTATGCATGTTTAGTTTGTATTATGATTTATTTATTCCTTTCCAATGAGTTGCTTTGAACCAGTTACAGTGTGGCCCAAAGCATAGGTGAATGTTGTATTTGTCACAGAAGACATGTTTTTCCTATACAGTGCAGCCTCTTTTATCTGGTGCCCTCTTTGTTGTCATCGTAATGGCATTGTAGAGTGGACATACTTTGAAGAGGCCTCACAGTATGTGCCACATTGATTGGAAGATTCTCAAAAAAAGTGAATGGCCTATGGTAATAATCTGGCATACTGACACTAAATAATCAAGCGTCTGCTAACACCTGATGTCCATTGTGATGGACATCAAATTTGACAAAAATCCTGTGTTTTACAACTATTAAATATATTCAAAGTGACTTGAAATACTATAATTTCATGAAGCAGAAATTGCATTACATGCAAATTGATTAGGCTAACATGAACATAAATTAGTATTTATGAGGTTAAAAAGGAGCTTACTCCTCCTCTTATCCAGCTGGTGAGTCATGCTTGTCTTGTCTGAGGGCTGAAGCTCCCTCTGATCAAGCAACAAGTCCTAATTTCACTGTGATTGGATAATTAGGGACCAATAATGGACCTAGCAGTATTTAAACCGAGAAATCGCATATTTTTATTGGTTTAGACTAAAAAACATGTCAAGTCCTTTCCAGTGAACGGGAAGGGTCTGATGGGGTTAATTTGACTATTACTTGGATTTATTACAACCTTTACTCTCTATGGAGGTTATTAATACTGAGGGGATTTAAAACACTCTAGCAAGTGTTTGGCATTGGACATGACCTTAGGCTTGTGTGCAACATCCCATTCCCCTGGAAATGTTATATATGTTGTGTGAACATCTGTGTCTGAGTATCCAAGACATCTCAATGCAGAAGAGGAGATTAGTATTCAGGACAAACAGTGCAGCGTGGGCTTAGTGTATATGCCTTGTCTTGGCAAATGAGCAAATATCGTGCTATTGTCCTGCTACACCATTGTCCTGCTGCACCAAAGTATTGGGACACACCTGTTTTTCAGGGTTTGGGCTATACGCCTTACTTCCAGTGAAGGGCAATCTTACTGGTTTAGCATACCAAGACATTTTGGAAAATGCTATGCTCCAACTTTGTTAACACAGTTTGGGGAAGAACCTTTTCTATTCCAGCATGACTGCCTGTGCACAATTCAAGGTCCGTAAAGACATGGTTGGATGAGTTCAGTGTGAAGGAACTTGACTGGTACGCACAGAGCCCTGACCTCAACCCCATCCAAAACCTTTGGGATGAACTGGAATGGAGACTGCGAACCTGGCCTTCTCGTCCAACATCAGTGTCTGACCTCATAAACACTCTAGAGAATCAGTGGGCACAAATTCTCACAGAAACTCCAAAATCTTGAGAAATGCCCTCCAAGAAGAGTGGAAACTGTTATAGCTGCTAAGGGGGACCAACACCTTATTAAAATCTATGTACTTGAATGCAATGTCATTAAAGTCCCTATTGGTGTAATGGTCAGGCGTCCCAATACTTTTTGTCTATATAGTGTATATTAATCTAGTGTTAGATGTTGTATTAGATATGTAGCGTGCAGTAGTCAAAACAACCTCTTAAAACACTTTTTATATGAGCCAAATGCTGCAAACTATGCAAATGTATCCAGTACTGTCAAATACAGTTGTGCTCATAAGTTTACATACCCTGGCAGAATTAATGATTTCTTAACCATTTTTCAGAGAATATGAATGATAACACAAAAACTTTTCTTTCAGTCATGGTTAGTGGTTGGCTGAAGTCATTTATTGTCAAACAACTGTGTTTACTCTTTTTAAATCATAATCACAATACAAACTACTCAAATGACCCTGATCAAAAGTTTACATACCCCAGTTCTTAATACCGTGCATTGTTCCCTTTAACATCAATGACAGTTTGAAGTCTTTTGTGGTAGTTGTGGATGAGGCTCTTTATCTTCTCGGACGGTAAAGCTGCCCATTCTTCCTGGCAAAAAGTTCCAGTTCCTGTAAATTCTTGGGCTGTCTTGCATGAACTGCACGTTTGAGGTCTCCCCAGCGTGGCTCAATGATATTGAGGTCAGGAGGCGGAGATGGCCACTCTAGAACCTTCACTTTATTTTGCTGTAGCCAATGACAGGTCAACTTGGATCATTGTCATGTTAGAATGTCCAAATATGTCCCATGCGCAGCTTCCGGGCTGATTTTTCAATGACTTACTGGATTCATCTTGCCATCAATTCTGACCAAATTTCCTGTGCCTTTGTAGCTCACACATCCCCAAAACATCAGCGATCCAC
>JBBIGA010000132.1:28594778-28608079 GCA_037576975.1 Alestes dentex | reverse complement strand
TCTCTCTCTCTCTCTCTCTCTCTCTCTCTCTCTCTCTCTCTCTCTCTCTCTTGCTCTCTTGCTCTTGCTCTCTTTCTCTCACACACACACACACACAGAAACAAGTTGTTTTCATGCAAAAAGAACCAAATATTAATGTTAATTGAACAATAAACTTGCAGCATCTCTCAGACCACATTGTTGTTTTATGCTCATCAGTGTTTACATGAATGTTAAACACTATATTGAATTTCTTTATTTTCCTTTCTCTTTCTTTTTCCCTTAATGTGTCTGTATGTGTGTGTATGGATCTGTGTGTGTGTGTGTGTGTGTGTGTGTGTGTGTGTTTTTGCCATTCCAAGCTCAGTGTGTGTCTCTCTGTAAATCTGTCCCTCTCAGCAGTTATCCCAGCAAAAATAAACACACACACACACTCACATATATACACACACACACAAACACACAAACACACACACACACACACACACACTCACCACACTGACCATCAGTTACCACACATAAGCTCGTATTCTGCATTGTGATCACAAAAGAAGCAAAATGTCATGGCAGTATGAAAGCAATTAATGTCCACCAGCCAAAATTACTGCTTTTTGTATCTTTACATAAAGATGTCTGTTGATTTAGTGGCCTAATCTTATTGCTTTACCTTTACTGAGTATTGATTCATGTGTCAAACACTTTTACTTGTAAGGCCAAACAAATCCGAGCCCACAGCTGTGACCACAACCAGTATCGTACAAGTGCTACTTGCCTGTGTTTACACTAGAGGCATAGTGTAGGTTAAGTTGTAGGAGGTGAAAAAAGGATGCCCAGTTGAGTTGTAAGTTAGAGTAATTGAAGACAAACACGGTGTGATGTGCAATTCGTCTGCAGGATTTTTTCCCCCATCCCAGTTAATTAACTGCACAATGTAAAACCATGTCTTTTTTGATCTTCTTGAGCTTCAAATAACAAGTTAATAGATGGTGAAAGGCCAGTGCAGTGGCCAGATTGTGCAAATAATCTGACCGTGGAAGTGATCAGATTCAAACTGCTTACATGAGAATTGATATTCTGGAACTGAGGGCCAGAGTCCAACATGGACTGGAGAGTGAATGGCCCATCTGGAAATTGTAACGGTATTGACACACTACGTTATACTCCTTTATTAAAAATGCAAGGAAGAGTTGCTTAATAAAAATAGCCAGTGAGAATCACAATCAGAAAATTGTATTGATTCTGGAGAATATTGTGACTGCACAGTCACACAGAGACAAGAACAATGTAAATTATGAAGGCCAAAGTACTCTGAAAATACTCTGTATACACAACTCTTTATACACTGGGTTTTTCATGGTTTGGGCTAGGCCCTTCTCCCAGTGAAGAGCAATCTTAATGCTTCAGCATACCAAGATATTTTGGACAATGCCATGTTTCCAACTTTGTGGACACAGTTTGGGGAAGAACCTTTTCTTTTCCAGCATGACTGTACCCCAGTGCACAAAGCAAGCTCCATAAAGACATGTCTGGATGAGTTTGGTGTGGAGGAACTTGACCGTCCCACACAGAGCCCTGACCTAAACCCCATCCAACACCTTTGGAATGAAGATTGCGAGCCAGGCCTTCTCGTCCAACATCAGTGCCTGACCTCATAAATGTTCTACAGAATGAATGGGCACACATTTCCACATAAACACTCCAAAATCTTGAGGAAAGACTTCCAAGAAGAGTGGAAGCTGTTATAGCTGCAGAGGGGGGACCAACTCCATATTAAAGTCTATGTATTTGAATGCAATGTCATGACTTTTATCTATATAGTGAAACTTACTGCTAAGTAATTTACTAGTAGCAGAAATGTGTCCTCTATACTGAGTCATTTACTACACAAAATAGAGATCAGTAGTAGATAAATAGTATTGACCTAAGCAGTCATTTTCCTGTGGTAAGAGCACATATTGCACATAATAATAGTAAGATATTGCACATAAGGATAATGATTTAAACCCAATGAGAAACTGAGCGTTTGAGTAGCAGCAGGTTATTGCACTGATTGTTGTGTGACAGAAGGAGGAATTATAGAGAAAAAGAGAATTACAATCACACAAAGCCATATTGTCATGTAAGAAAGCATTAATCAGTGATATCTGCAAATATCTCAAAAGTACGTTTGGAATTTTGAGAGAACTTGGACACTGTTTAGTGTTTTGAGCATTTTCCACTGTCGTTTCAATTCTCAATGGTAAATTTGTTGTACATGGTCATTCCCCAGTCAGTTCATGATGTAGTGAAAAATGAATGAGTTCACAAGTGAGCCATTTGGAGCACACTGTAACTCACCGCACCAGTCCTGCATCCCTTAATTAGGTGAATGCACCTTTCAGTGTACAAAACTGTTCTCTTTCCTGATTGGCTGTGGTCAGATGATGTAGATGACAGGGTACACTGACTAGCCTCCCTGGGTATGTCCAATTCTGGGCTGTGGCCTGTGATTGGTTTTCACCTCTTTACTGCTGTCAGCAGGCTGTTGATTGATTGACAGCTCGGTGGGCTGCTGTGGCTGCTTGGGTGGCCATGTTGATCCTGTTCTCTCAGACATAAACAGAACCCTTGTTAGCCAATTAGATTGCAGACGGAACTCCAGGGATTCTGTCTGTGACACACAACGAGGTTTCCGCTGGGCCTTTACAAACATCACCACATACGTAAAACACACACTGCCTTACAACGTCTCTCTGTCTCACACACACTCACACACACACACACACACACACACACACACACACACATGGGCTAACCTACACACATAGTACTGCACACACACAGTGACATGCTCAACTTGAAATTAGACAGTATGAGTTCTGCAGTGTAAATACATTTCTGCTTATATCATGTGGGCATGCATGTATATGTCTGTGTGTATGTGTGTGTGTGGCTGCGGCTCGTTGATGTAGCTGTCATGGGAGAGTGGTCTCTAGTCCAGGAAGCTTCCGGATGAAACCGGTGGGTGTTGAGCTCTCCTCAAAAAGCCAAATAAACCAAGATTTCCTCACCTTCCAGAGAGAGAGAGAGAGAGAGAGAGAGAGAGAGAGAGAGAGAAGGAAAGAGAGAAAATGAAAGCGAGACAGAGAAAAAGAAGAGAAAGAGAGACGCAGAAGATAACAAGAGACAGAATGTGAGAGGGAGACAGAGAGAAAGAGAGAGAGAGAGAAAGAGAGAGAAAGACAGAAAGAAAGATAAAAAGTGTAGAGATTCATTATATGAGTCTCTTATCCTGGAGCCTATCCCAGCACACATTGAGTAAATGGTGGAAAAACACCCTGGACAGGTCACCAGTCCATCGCAGGGCAGACACACAGACAAACACATTTACACCTCGGGGTAATTTAGCAACTGACCTAAATGTCTTTGGACTGTGGGAGAAAACCAGAGCTCCTGGCGGAAACCCACATACACGGGGAGAACATACAAACTCCACACAGAGAGGAACCTCAGCTGGTCTGGTCAAGAATCAAAACCAGGATCTTCTTGCTGTGAGGCAACAGCGTTAAACCACCATTCTGCCCAGAGTAGAAACAGAGACAGAGAGATAGACAGAGGGAGAGAGAGAGAGAGAGAGAGAAAGAGGGCAGAAAGAGTGAGTGAGAGAGAGAGAGAGAGTTATGAGGGTTATTGTGTTTTTCACCTCCATCTCTTAAATAGTTCTTGCTGTTTGTTGTCTGTAAGGAAAAGAAAGACAGGGAAGACGATGAAATGGAGAAGGTAGTTGTAGACGACAAGAGAGACATAGAGACAGAGAGTGAGAGGAGTTATAGTTGTTCATTTTTTACACACCACCATAACTGACTGAAAATATTCCTTAACTGTTTCCGCTACAGACACACTGATTTATGCACTGCACATACAATGCGTAATGATCTAGTTCCTATATCCTATATATCCTACATTTATCTCAAATTTAATTTAATCCACTAATGATTATTAGTGGATTAAGTAATCTATATGTATTCGTTTTAGACACACTGTTTTTGTGTACTGATATCACAAAATTACTGCTCGATCCTGTACCTCATTCAAAAAGCATAATCAGAATCAGAAAACTTTATTGATCCTGGAGGAAATTGCTCAAACCACTCCTTCCAACTTTAGCATAAAAGAGGCATGGCTAAACTACATGCATTGACCTACATGCAGGTGCACACAAAAGCTTAATGTCTACATCAAACGACAAATCGCGTGAAATATGGGGAGGAATCCAGCTGCTTTTTTGTCAAAGAAGGAGGAAGAAATGTAATATGTAGAAAGTAAAGCATATATAACAGGTATAAGCAATGCTGTCACCTCTGAAATGCTTTATATTCTTACTTATGTAATATGATTGGCTTCCTCTGCTAAAAAAGTGACATTCTTCACTTGACTGCAAGCACAAAGCTCAAAAAGGAGAAGTAAAAGAAGAGGGCTTAATTCAGAAGCTTACCCTGACTGGTGATAGAAATTCCGTACTCAGCCTGCCCTGAGAATTAATGATCCACTGTCATTAAAGAGAAAATCCTGGGTTAGATGAAATTAGACTTAAGTTTACCTGGCTTTTAAAATACATGTAGATTGCGTCAAAATGTCAACCATGAAATTAGACCATAATGTAACTGTTAAAAAGTAAGCTAATTAACATAAATCTGCTGAAGGTCTAATAATGCTGGGAAGCTTCTGCTCTTTAACCAAATCTGTCTCCATCAAACTGAGTAATCAGTTTCATAAACTAAAACAGTAATGGTAGAACAAGCTTATTTTTACTTTAGTATTTTTGCTGGCCACATTTTATGTAAATAATGACACTGCATTACATTCATTTGGCAGATGCTTTCATCCAAAGTATTTACAATGTGAAGAAACATTAAAGTTTCAGTACAGTAAGAGAACCAAGGGAGAGTATTTTTATGTAAGAGTATGTAAGAGTAGTTCAAGAAGATGCATTAGGAGAGTAGAATAAGAGTGCATCAGGAGAGGAGATGCTCTCTGAATAAATGAGTCTTCAGGAGTTTTTCAAAGACAGAGAGAGATTGTAGGGATGGCAGAGCCAGACGACGTTCCTTGGAGGAGCAGAGGAGCAAGTAAGAACAAAAGGCTGAATGATTAAGGTAGCTGGTGCCGATGCATATGTCACTCTGTAGGCAGAGTTAGTGACTTGAACTTAATTCAGGCAGCGATGGGTAGCCAGTTTAGGTCAATCAGCAGTGGGATGACACACAACCTTTTGGGTTGGTTGAAGACGAGCCGAGCTGTTGTGCTCTGAACCAGATATAAAGGTCTTACCATGCAAGCTGGAAGAACCACTAGGAGGACATTGCAGTAATTGAGGCGAGAGATAAACATGGCTTGTACCAGGAGTTGAGTGGCATACTGAGTCAGGTATGGCCTGATTTTCCTGATGTTGTATAAATTATTGGGGTTGTATGGTTTCTATCGTATGGACTCTTTAAAATGGGCACTATTGATATGGTATATATCGTTATTTAAAGAGTGTCTGATTGCCTCCCTGCCTTTAAGCTGTGCTGCTTAGCAGAGGGAATGCACACGCTGCACATTTGACAGCTCAATCGTTCATTACTATCTCGTGGATAATTTTAGTAGTGTCACATCCCAGTTGGCCAAGCGATCCTCCAGGCTGATACACACTCTCACACATGCCTGTGCTGATGTCAAAACAGTGATTGTGAAATGGAACTCTGGTAATCTGAGTCATTTGACGAGCAAATATATACACACACAACCATACCTGCACGACACACACACACACACACACGCGCGCTTACACTTACATTTTCATCTGTTCTCCACTTTAAGCCCCTATCTTAAGGGACCTTTAGCCAAGCCTTGCTCGCGCCAACTCCCTCTCATGTTCAGCTCTTCTTACCTTTCATTTCCCTCTCTCGTTCTCTCTCTCTCTCTCTTTCTCTCTTGCTAGTGTGGCAACTTATCCCTCTCACTTGTCCTCCATCTCTCTCTCTGAAATAGTGATCATGGCTGCTGTTTCATCAGCTCTTTGCACTTCTCACTTCTGCTAAGATTGATGGCGTGTGAGGCTATAAATGACAGTGCTAAGTCTGGCCATAGCATGGGGAGGGGGGGGTGGGGGTTACAGGTCCTCTACATTCTGCAGCTAATGGGACTGGAGGAGTGTGTGTGTGTGTGTGTGTGTGTGTGAGCAGCAGGGCTGTGATTTTGGGGGGGGGGGTTAGGGGTTGCCGTGTCACTATTTATGTTCCTCGCAAAAGACAAACTGCCCTTACTGTCACCTCCCTTTTTCTCCCCCTTGCCTCCCTCCCTCCCCACTGTCTGCATGGACATTCTGGTGAATTCTGCTGAAAGCTAAACTGATGGCCAGCACAAACCTCACTTTCAGCAGCCAAACTCCACCACACTTCTGAACATCAGAATCAGCTTCAATGGTGCAGTTACAGGGCATTTCAGAATATGGACAGTTGCACAAATGTGCTTCAAGTAAAGTCAAGTCAAGTCAAGTCAAGTCAAGTAGGTTTGTTGTCATTTCAGACTTTTACACAGTACACAGTGAAACAAAACCCTGCTCCTCAAGGACCATGGAGCAACACAAGAACAAAAAGAAAACACCATAAGACTACATAACTGCAGACGGGACAAAATTAACAAAAGTGCAATGAGAGCAAGAGAGAAAGAGAGAGCAAGAAAAAAAACGAGCAACAATACAACAGGATAAGATATCATTTAGGGCAGTTGACATTTTAATTGCATACAATATTATGACATACTGTTCTAGCAGCAGACGCATGCATCACATTGTGTGTGTGTGTGTGTGTGTATACAGTACTGTGTAAAAGTCGTAGGCAAATTGTTTAAAATCATTGATACTTTCAGTGGGAGAGAAATGGTGAAGTGAATACACTGACAGACATCAAATCACTTTACTTTGCTGTATTTACCAAAAAATATACTCAATATCCTTTGCTAACAAATACATTTGTAGTATGTTCACCATTTGAGTAACTTTTATTAGCCAGAAAAATTTTATTCATCACTACTGACCAACAAAAAAGCCACCTAATATAATTATAATTATAATTTGGATCACCAGGCAACTGTTATTTAGTGAGCTATTAAGTGACAGACAATGGGATGAAACAGCTAACAAGTGCATTTAAAGTTAAAGGATTTTGCCTCACCACACCACCAGTTAACAGGATGTCAAACATGTACTGTTATATATTCTTTTCATGTTTCCAAGAAACATGTTTTGTTTGACACATTTTCATTGGTTGCTTAACAAGCATAAATATCTGGTAAAAAATAACCTGTGGTGTGTGAATAATTTGAATGGTAGTGTGTATATATATCCTGTTGTTGACACCTGCACAAGATATTCCTTGTACATGTTTAAGCTGCAATGGGTGTTGTAGGCTGTGTGTTTGTGTGTTTGTGTGTGTGTGTGTGTGTGTGTGTGTGTGTGTGTGTGTCTGTCTGTGTGTGTGTGTGTGTGTGTGCGTGTAGACTAATGGCTGATTTGTCACCCACTTGTGCAGCCAGAATGGGTTGAGCTAGCCTTTGCTATGATTTGTATTTCAGTTTTGATTTAATCCAAGCCAACGATCATTTAGAGTCCCGACAAGCAGCAGAGGAGATATTTATAGAAGATATCGCTTACATGCACTTACACACACACACACACACACACACACACATTTATACACATATTAAGATGGGCTTTGGAGCTATCTTGGATGTGTTGCTTAATGGTGACTGGCGGGAGGGGAAGAAACTATATGACAATATAAGTGCTACTGAATGAGTGAGAAAGTGTGAACACAAAGGGAGAGAGAGAGATAGATAGATAGATAGAGAGAGAGAGAGAGAGAGAGAGATAGACTGATAGAGGGAGAGAGAGAGAGAGAGAGAGAGTAGAAAAAATCAGTGTTACTGAATTACTAAGAGAGGAAGAAATGAGAGAGAGGGAGAGCGAGAGGGAGATGAAAGTATATGATTGCTACTAAACGAATGAGAGACTGAGAACATGAGAGGAACAATTACATTAGAAAGAGAATGCTGCTAAATGAGTGCGAAAGTGAGAGAGACAAAGAGAGAGAGGTCTCTTTTGTACACTTTTTAGTTGTTTATTTGGTGGTGTCAGTGGAGAATATTGCACAATAATGTTTTAAATCCAGGCCATAGATCAGGGTTCAGCCGAGACAAATATAAGGCTCTGAAAACAGGGCCAAAATGACTCCATTAATCATGGGAATGGAAGGGTTTGATGACAAAGATTAAATGGGTGTAAGAGACACCAGTGAGCTTCAGATTACTGCAACTGTCATCAAATACCCTCCAGGACATTAACAGGTCACGCAGATCCCCCCACCCCAATCTGCAGACACACACACACACACACACAGCATGGCCACCAGCAGACTCGTCCAGTGCAGCACAGGTGCCTTTTCAGGGACACAGTGTCAGAGAGCATGCTCACCAACCTTATCCCCCCCCCCCCCCCTACACACACACACACACACCATCCACTTGTCCTCTCACACTTAGAAATTCTTTTCCATTTTCATTTCTTCCATCTCCGTGTTCTCCACTCAGCACAGCTGGACATAACCCCCCTCCCCCCGTCTAAAGCTACTGTGAAAATGTAGGTTAGTATCAGTTTTGGGAACCCTATAACTAGTGGTCATATAAACAGCGGGGTATACATATACAGTACTGTGCAAAAGTCTCAGGCACCTGCAAAAAAGATATTTTAAAACTTAGATCTAAACTTAGTTTAGATGAGCAGAGAGCATTTGTTTACATCAATATTACTAAATATACCAAATAAAACTAAAACAAATAAATGCAAATAACATTTTACAGTAAATAGTGATTTTAGATTATTATAAAATTGATCAATTATATCAATGTGGTCCTTGTGAAAGCTCAGTATTACTTGTAATTACTTGTAATCAATCAGTTCTCCATTAAATTAAATCAGGAGCTGCTCATGGAGTTTCACAGATCCAGCTTGAGGCATCGAGGAGAAATCTGGAGCCGAACCTGTTTTCCCCTTACCAACTCACAAAATATCCGCTACTTTTTACAAGCAAAAATGGTCTTCATCATTTGTACTGCTTTCTTGTTTGTTTGCATTTATTCTTATGTTGACTTTGCTAGCAGAAAGACACATTAAACAATTTGCTTTAAACAATTTGCACTCGTGCAGAAAATATTGCACGGTACGGTATACATACATACATACATACACATATACATACATCTGTTAACCACTCTAGAAACCATAGCCACCAGAAGCCATAAACACCTGCTGTAGACATCTTTGGCCAAACTGAAAAATGGTGACATTCTGGCCAAACTGAAAAATGTAATCACGGCTATATTTGTTGCTAACATGACTAGTGGCCTTCTATAGTAGTGCCATGATTGTATGCATAGTGGGATTTTCCTCTAAAACCTCTTCTGATCTGGGTCTTAAAAGTTGGAGGAAATATAAACATTTCAATCTTTTGATTGGCAAATGAACTAAACACATAAGGCAAACAGTCACCACAATATTAAATGTTAGAGACTTAAATACCCTAAATAAACAAGGGGTAGACAAACATTATGAGTCTCATTAAAATGGAAGACATGTACTGTGTGTTTTCTAGATCCTGTCTTCAAATATTCTCCAGTTTTGACATTGCTTGCCATTTCTCGGTCTCTGCTTGTGGAATTGCCCTGGTTAATGCTGTCTGTGTTTTTGACCCCTGCTGCTAGGGTCGACCACAAGTCCTGGAAAAGCCTAAGTAAACAAACTTAGCTATTACATTCAACCACTTCTGGTTTCTCAATAAAATGAGTAGAAAATTCCATGTCTCTGATCAAGCACACATTTAATCATTTGGAGAATAGTAGATTTGATAATAATTTGTGCAAAAAGGTTGTGTAGTGCACACTGTATATCCCTCCATGGCTGTAAAACATGACGGCAAAACAGCCCTGTCTGTACAGCAACAGTTTGGCAATTGAATTTTTGCAAAATGTCTACTATTTTTTATCATGAACGTATTCTAAGAATGTTAGTAGATGATTCTGCATCTTTTTCTGTATGTTGGGGCAGCTGGAGGCCTAGTGGTTAGGGAGTTCACCCTGTGATCAGAAGGTTGTGGGTTCAAATCCCTGGACTGCTAGTGTAGTCACTGAGGTACCCTTGAGCAAGGTATCATTCCCACACACTGCTCCCCCAGCACTCCTCATTGGTGGCAGCCCCCTGCTTCACTTGGTGAATGGGTTAAATGCAGAGAAAGAACTTCACATTGTTCGCACTATGTTTTGTGCTGTGGTGTGTTCACACGTGACTATAAGGGGCCACTTTATGTAACATATTTGATCCATTGAAAAGACTTAATTAAGGAAATAATACTTGAGCGGGACCAGATATATCTGGATTTCACCCAACATGAAAGTGAAATGACTATACATATATTATTCTTAAAAAAACAAAAAGAGAAATATTGAATATACAGCTGAAAAATAAGATGCTTTTACTATAATATCTTATTTTTAGTAAAACATTAAAAGGCCTATCGAAAATATACCAGGAGTACTCCCAACTATAACTGAGGACATAGCTGTGTTTCCTCATATCTTATGCTCAGTCATGAATGACTGGGTCACAGCGTAGCGTAGAACACAGGCTGTACTGTACCGACTTTGCATTAGTCATATGTTAAAGAGGGAGGTGTCAGACAGGCTGCTGAAGTGAACCCTGACCATGCTCTTTGAGACTGTTCACAGATGAATGGCAAATCGTTTGCATTATGTCATGCACCAGGAGACACATGAAGGAATATATCAGTGTATGCGTGGTTGTATATGATGTGGTCTGAACTGTACTCTGACGTAAATAAAGCACTCTTATTTGAAAGTCATGATGGGTGAATATGGCGCCCTTAAAATAAATATGAATTATTTATGATTTGTGTGAACTTTAGTGCAGAAGCTTTCCAGTACTGTACAATTCAGCGAATAAAGCCAGCAGATGAATGCAGAACCCCTTCATTACACTCTACTAAAGATATAAGCCATGTTACAGTGATCTCATCTTGGTTAAAAGTTGTTGGTAGGCTGTGTTATTTGTGTGCAATGGTTCACAAACAGCCCAATGGTAACAAAGGTTTTTTTTTTCATTTCAGTTAAATTATGTAAAAATGCATATGTAATTTTTTTTTAATTATGTAAAAAGTAGAAGGAATAAAAGGGTGAAGTATAAGTACATTCGTAGTTCTTTTGGGCATGAGACACTGCCTGGGCTGTAGGGTGAGATAGGGTGAGACAGATTATATGCGGACTTGGCTGTGTCTAGGCAGAGGTACCAGGTGCAGGAGGTTCATGTAGCAAACAGCACAGACTGTTTCAGGGTGAACTAATAAGCAGAATATGAGTTAACAACAATGTAACTATGTAACAACTGAAGTATTGAACGATGTACCCATGTAACAATTTAAATGTGTAAAAATGTAACTAAGTAACAGTTAACAGTAACTATGTAACAATGTAACTATGTAGCTAAATAACAATTTAACTATGTAAATATATAACTATGTAAAAAAGTTACTATGTAAGTAACAATTGAGCTATGTAGCAATGTAACTATGTAAAAATGTGATTATATAACTAGTAACTAAGTGACAATGACAGTGTAACTATGTGACAATTTAACCAAGTTACAGTTTAACTACATAACAATGTAAATATGGCATCCCAGTAAATATGCATCCCAAACTGCATAGTACAACAATAAATAGTATGTTAAGATGAGTACACAAACCATGCATTGATTAATCTAGTATGAAAATTATAGAACTGAGTGGTTTGGGACACAAGTTTTGTAACAATTTAACTATGTAACTATGTATTGACATATTGTTACATGGAAGGTACATGAAGGTAAGTGCATAAACATACACATTCATGCACATACTCCCAACTTTTCGGAGTACCTGCCAGCCTGAGAGTGTTAATGTTCTCAGATGTACTGATAATGAGTCCCATGGTGATTAGCTATGCAAGACAGTGTGTATTTCTGCGTCATTATGTGCGTGATTACGTGTGTGTGTGTATGTGCATGTTTGTGTGTGGTCAGATTTTGCCGGCAGGAGGGCTGTCACCTGTCAGTCAGATTCAGCAAGCCAATCATTCCTCTGTTCTAAAATAAAGCACAAGCCCTGGCCTCTCTCTCTCTCTCTCTCTCTCTCTCTCTCCTTGCATATGCTGTTTGTCTGTCACACTGCTCACATTCAGCCTTCAGTTTACTAGGAGAGAATCAAAGAGCAAACTCTCTCCACACTCAGCATAGATTCTATATTAACCTGATTAATCTAGGAAAGCTGATGTAAATTGCTCTAAATACTCTGTTTATTTCACATGTGTATATAACAGGGTCAATATTTGTGCTTGTGGCTACGGTTTTGTTATTGAACTGATAAAATAAATTTACTAGATTCAGTTCAGCATGAATAAAATTTATGACAGTTTTGAAGTGATTCTTGGATTTTTGACCTGTATGTTTATAAAATGAATTAGCAGTATTGATAGCTTTATTAATTACTATTTATTACTAACTGTTATTTACTCTGTATCTTTTCTTTCCTTACTCTCTCCTAGAGACATGTTCTTTAAAATAACATATCCAAATCCTAAAGTGCCTAACACTGTGGTGTCCAAGCCTTCTCTGCCCTGTCAAGATGTGTTCTCACACACACACACACACACACAGACACACACACACACACACAGAGGAACCATGTTGACGACTCATGTAATTTCACACTGGTTTACAGTTTTCACCCAAACAGTAACACGCTGATGACAGCTGCTTACGCTTTTATTACTGCCTGAACTTTGGAGAGACGAGCGCTTGGCTTTTGCCATTTCTACTCATCCATGATCAGATGTAAAACAAAAACACATGTAAAAACAACTGAATTCTTGTTGAATGCTTGAATTAGAGCGATTTAGCATGCAAGAATTATTTGTTGGTTGATGCAATATACAAACAATTGTTGTTCCATACAGAACCTATCAACAGCCTATCAAAAATCTTTGCAAATTAAATGTGAGTGTCAAGAACTTTTTGGAAGACTAAAGAAGCGCTACAGAATATAAAGACTCATGGAAGACCCTGTGAATTGATAAGGAATCATTTTATTAAAAAATGGTTCTTTAGGGAACTAAAATGGTTCTTGATATCGTGAGCATAAAATGCAGAGTGTGATTTGCTAAAGTAGTTTGGGTGTAAAACTTTGTTTTGAGGATCT
>JBBIGA010000132.1:28579232-28589475 GCA_037576975.1 Alestes dentex | reverse complement strand
CATTTGACATTTGTTCTAAATAGGCCTCCAGCAAGGAAATATCTACCGGTCCTGTCATTCAAAAGTACCTCACGTTGTTTAAATTCACATCAGCTAAGTTGTACTTTTATTTTAATGGAACTTAAACAAATGACATAAGCTTTCATAAGTTAAGAACTGCATGATAAAGGTGATCTTGGATAAACCTTCTCACACACACACACACACAAACATACACTCTCATTCTCATGTACTTTTAGTGAAGACACACAGAGAAACAAGGACTCACTTACACTGATTAATACCGAGAAATGTCTTAGTCTTATAGTATTTTTGTAATATGTATACATTTTATTTGACTCAAGGCTTTTTCAGTTCCCAGGCCATAAGATTTCCAAAATTGAGCATTAAAAAACACAAATATGTAAATTTACCATAAGTGCATGAGTGAAATCTTTTAACAATAACATTAATACCCATATTTTCCTAATTTATATAGAGTTTGTTTAAAACAAAATAGACAAATCAGACATGTCAGAGATATAGAGTATGTCTGCTAGGAAAAAAATGTTTTTGAATCACTGAAGCCTGACTATTCCACTCCAGTTCAGTGAATATGGCACTAAAATCTGACTCAGGATCAGTCAGGGAGGCTGAAGGAGGTTGCCAAAGCCTGCATTTGCGCCTGTGTGCATGTTTAGTGATGCCAGGACCTGCATTTATAAATCAACCCAGCAGAGAAGTGCTGATCTGCGATCAAATTTCCACCTGTCTATGGTGGTCAAAGATACCCTGTCAGAGAGCCAAACCAATCCAGGAAAAAAAAAACTAAATACATTCCATTGTTTCATTTCTCCTCACTGTTACTTTACTTTTCCAAATTCAGCTCAAGATCCATAAACTATTATCATAAAAGAATGCTAGCTTGCTAGCTGAATATCATTCAGGTCATAAACACTGGAACCAGCTAAGTCTGTGCATCCGGCTCTAAACCATTGCAGTCTGCTGTTGATTTCCTGTTTGCAAGCTATTCTAATGCTGAAACGTACCAATCGCACCCTGAGCCAAAGCCTGAATCAGTTCCAGTGAAACTACACATTTTATTTTGCTCCAGGGTAAAGGCCCTCTAGATTCTGTTGTGCTGTGACATTGGCCGCCTCCCTTTCTGGACTCCTGTTAGCTGCTCAGTTTGTAAAAAGCTAATCCTTATTCTAGGTCAGGACTACAGGAGCCTCTCCCAGAACCATAAAATCATAAATATCCACTGATCGCTGTGCTTTCGGCACAGAGTGGCTGAATTTTGGCATCAGGTTCTGGGAGTACAAGACTGAAAAATGTGTGAGTGTGTTAGTGTGGATGTGTGTATATGAGAGTGTTTCTGGGTGCTCCCAGCTCTTCCAAAGCACGTCTGAAGGCAGATTTGGTGTCCATTCTCACTCTGCCTGTGTCCAGTTCCGTCCTGATTAATGGCAGAAATGCTTTTTAAATGACTTTCAGCCCCGTTTGAACAGATACACTTTTAGCTGCTGCAGGCTAACCTGGCTCCATTGGTAACATCTCACAGGCATGAGCTTCTCATCATGTGAAGAATCTGATAGGATATTTGAAGCTTTTTAATGGAGGAAAAACTCTACAAAAATAACTAACATTGCAAACTGTCTCTTTGGTTCCTCCTCAGTTCTTTGGTTCCTCCACTTTTGGCATTCTTATCTCTTGCTGTTCTCTAGAGGTGAAGATGGCAGAATATGTCATCAGTATGAAATATCCCACTGCTCCTTACTTGCACTGAAAACATCTCAGTATTGTCCAAACAAGCTTTATGAAGGAGGTGGACCTTCTTGCTTTGTGAAGGAAGAGGACCATCTTGCTTTATGAAAGTGATGGACCTCTACAAAGTCCTGTACACCTGTTTGTGTCTGTGGCATTCTAGGAGTCAGAGGTCATGTGCATAGGTCAGGCCATGTGGGCAGTAACCTGAGAGGCAGAACTTGTTAGCCCTAATGTCCGTGAGTCAAAAAGAGATTGTTGAGCTCCGCTGAGCATGTGCAGACTGTCCACGGGGGACAGAACCTGCCGGTCAGTCAGCGTACCGCTGGGGGAGGAGCCAAGCACTGAGCTCTGTGCGGTGGCCATCTTTTCAGGACTGGCCGCCAGCCGTGGTGAGGTGGAGAAGTTGTATCCATAGAGACCATACGGACTATGGAGGCGGAAACCGTTATATGAGCTTTGCGCGCTCTGATTGGTGGAGAAGGCATTGTGGCCAGGACTGGGCATGAAATATTGCAGCTGAGGGGCATGGCCAGGCATACCAGGGATCTGGATAGGTAGGCCAGTCTGTGTGCAAGAAAAGGCCTCGCTGTCTGCCCCGCCCACATAGGTGGGGTTTCTGCTGGAGGAGAAGGCGTCAGCAGCAGGGCTGGCCAATCGGCTATAGGAGTCTGCAGCGAGGGGTGTGGCAAAGCGATGAAGAGGGTGCCCCGTTCGATGGCAGGCGGAGTAGTCACACACAGGTCCTGCCCCCGAGGCCAGGTGAAATGCTGGGGCGGAGCAGGATGATGTGGAGAGTAAGTGTGTGTGAGTAGAAGACCCAACCACTCCATGTGAACCAGCTGCACCTGCACACACAGTCACAAATTATATTTAGTTCACATCCCTATCCAGAGAAATGTTCAAAGAATGTAAATTATCAGCTCTTTGGAGTATATGTATGTCTGTAATATATCTATATAACATCTATATAATTATTATGCATGTCCTGTATATGTTTTACATATGTAAATAATAGCCATAATATCTGTGTAATAATAATGTAATATAGGTTTTGTTTGGTTTGTATAAATTTTAAGTACCAATTTATACAAGCCAAACAAAACCTATATTACATTATTTGTATAAATTGTTTAAGATGTCTTTGGAAAAAAGTTAATTATGTTGTTCCTAAGATAAGATAAGAAGATAAGAAGTTTTGTACAGGTATAATGAGATTCAGCAAATAGCAAATAATTAATTCAGTACAGTGTCCAAACTCCTGACAGAATGGAGAACAGTGAACAGCTGCCATTTCTGAACATCCAGTCTTGGCAGCCCTGTGAGCTTGGGCCACTTTCCTTATCACTCTACTTTTGGCAGAGATCAGGTAATGAGGTCATTAAGTGTGTGTGTGTGTGTGTGTGTGTGTGTGAGTGTGTGTGTTGTTCTGAACACAAGAACATCCATATGCTCAATTCTAAACCTAAACCTAACCTAGGCTATTTTTTACTTTTTCAGTTAAAAATGAAATATGGAGCTTTTCTTAAAAAACAATGAGGACTATTTTATTGGTCCTATGGATTAGCCTTGTTTTTACTCTGGTTTTGAAAACAGATACACAGGTATAAACACTCATTTATACATATTAGTACATTTGAAGTTAATGAAGGCTAAAAATCTCTTCAGGTATATTCTGTACCTTGCTTGGTCATTCCTGGTATGTCCTCAAATGTTAGAGTTCTCAGTGAAGGCCTCCAGAAAGCATAGGACTCCACCAAAGCCTCCAGTCCCATCCTGCAATAGAAAATCCTTGCAATAAAACACATTATTGACACAGACACTAATCGAAGCCAAAGAATTTGACACATGGTGCGGATATATTAAGATTCGGCAGATAACGAAAGCTGAGCTAAATCTTGGCTCAAAACAACTGCCAGAATGGTGACCGTGTGCCATTTCTGTGCGTCCAGTCCTGTCCTGGCAGTCGTGTCAGCCTGGGCCCCTTTCCTTATCACCATGCTTTTGGCAGAGCTCAGGTAATGAGGCCATGAAGTGTGTGTGAGTGTGTCTGTAATTATTTTCACACGGCCTTAACGGTGGGATCAGACGCAGAGTGCAGGAAGCCACAGTTAAAGCTTTATGAGGAGAGAGAGAGAGAGAGAGAGAGGTGTGGAGGTAATGGTGGTTCTCAGTGTTCCTCGTTAGCATGGCCATCCCCCGCCTCGCTGCCACTCGGGTGATAACTCACACAAGATGTCCCTACTTGTATAGACCCCACTTTTTATCAGCACTGCTACTCCGACTACCCAGAGGGTTGGTTTGTTTAGCAAACCGCTTAAGTTTTCCTGAAATGCTGAAGGGAGGAAGGCCCAGCACGAAGGGCCCCGAGAACCGGAGCTGAGGAGGGAGAGAAAAGTGCACGGAAAGGGAGGGAGGAGGATGAGGGGTGCATAAGTGGTCTGGTGTGATTCAGTAGAGTGTTAAAATCGCTCTCGTTTAAAACTAATGAGCAGAGTAAACCCCCCTCCCCCACTTGAGACTCCACGCCAGCACTGCAACCGCCTTATTACTGGGCAACCTCCATTTCCTGTTTATGCCTTTATTATTTATTTTTCCCCCCTTTTACACAAGGGCAGAGATTATTTTAATTGTCTTGTAGGTTTTTGTGTGTGTTTATACATATTTCTCTCTTTTTTGCAGATGGAATAATGAGTTTTATTGTGACGCTGTTTTTATTTCTTTTTTATATTTATTTTGTCTGGGCCTCTCTGGAATGTTGGCCACACTTCCAGATTGGCTTCGAAAGGACTTTTGTCTCGCAAAAATAATTGTCAGATTATCCGTTAATATGGCCTACTGGTTCTCAAATAACTTTTCGCTGATGTCAGGGCAGATATGGAAAGGAAGGACCCAACCAGCCAAAGCAGGTTTTTTTTTACAGAGTTAAAAGGTATTTATAAAAAGAAGGAACACGCAAAGGAATGCAACTATAAAGAATAGCATGCTGCTGTAATACAGCTCATTATTTAAAGCCATCACAACAGGCGCATGTATTCTTTATAATTTAAGTGCTTACCTGTTTCTGCCGGAATCTCGGAATCCTTTTGCGAAGGGATTTCTGTCTATTTTCAGTCTTGTGATCTGGAAATCCACACACAGAAACCTCAGATTTTTCTCAGTGACCCACAGCCTGTTATGGCAAGTTCTCTGACCCTGAGCAAGTGACCCCTAGCCCGTAATGCAGTGTGGGTGGGTTAGTTTAGTAGTTACATTTACGAATGCAGGTCAGCATGTGTGAGTATGTGTGGGGTGTCGACGTGCATGTTTATGTGTGTGTGTGTACGCAACAGGAACGAATGATACCTTTCCCAAAACAGTAGAATTCTAAAATACATAGTAAACTAAAGACACTGTTTAAGCAAGCTATACATTACACAAAGCTTCTTTCAGTCAAAGACCGTCCTATAAAAGCTAAACCGCTTATTATGGCTAACTATGCTGGAAACGCTAATAAAGACCATAAAGGCCATCCAACAGAAACTTAAGCTACAGTGAAAGTCTCCATACATCATGAAAGCTAAAAGAGCAGGCATGAACATGGCAGATTCATCGTCGAGCATTATGTTTCTGTCTCCTGTGAGGAAACTCCATAAGCAACACTGAATAAACACTTGAAATACCTTGCTATTTATGGGTAAGTTGCTCTTTATGGGGTGTTTTATACTGCTTGTATTGCTCACAGGCCTCGTCGTCTTTGATCTTGTCTCATTTCTATGGAACTGTTGTGAAGGGAATTGGAGTCCTCCTAAATGTTCCTTGTGCTTATAAAGCTAACAATGTTGAAATGAATCATCTCACTAGGAACCTCCTTTAAATCTGATAGCTGCTGGGAATCACACACTTGCTGAAGACACTGAAAGAAGGATCGCATTAAATTGACTTGATTCAAATGTGCCATAAAACATATCACATCAACAGCCTGTTTTCTTTTATTTTACTTCTGGTAATTGCTCTGTTGACAATCTATTGTATACATTTGGAGGCAGATTCAGTGCATTATGCCTACTTTTGAGTACAAAGGGTGAAAAGGTGTGGTGTCTGTGTGTATGTGTGTGTGTGTTAGGGGTTACCTGTTGGTTCTGATAGGCTGTAACTGTGGTGAAGACTGTTTCAGGGAAGCAGAAGGCTTTGACTCCGTCCCCGGTGGGAACAGCTTTGACCGGCGAAAGCTCCTCACCACACTCCTTACGAATGACGTGGACACGCGGCTGATACTTATGCATGGAGTGCAGAATGATCTGGAAAACATTATCCCGCGCATCCATGTTTAGAGTGGGGAAACGCTGGAATTACCAAGAGTACTTTTCTACTTCAATAAAACACACACACACACATGCTCATATTTTCAAAGGCACAAAACAGGCCTTCAACCACCTCACCCCAGGGGGATGCTTTCAATTGAGTTTGTTTACAACCTTCCACATTACAACATGTTTAGGCCTTTAAAATAATTCAGCAAAACAAGATGCACACCGGGTGACAATCACTAGCACATGTGTCTTTAACAGGTATATAAAGAGAGCAGGCTGCTCTATTTATAAAGCTTAGCCTTGTTAAAGATCAGAGTATTTCCAAGCAGGCCTGATTTGTCTAATAATAATAATATTAATAATAATAAAACTCATCATCATCTTCTTCATCTTAACAAAAATAATAATATGGCACATTAGGCTTATGAAAACTGTTTGTTTTATCTTGTACATGATGATATGATGATGATGATGATGATGATGAAGATGGTTATTATTATTATTATTATTATTATTATTATTATTATCCACATTAAAGAAGAAATTGATGATAAAGAATGAGGTTTTCTTACGTGTCCCTGGTCGTCCAGCTCGTTGTTGGTGAGTTTGAGTTTGTCGAAGCTGATGACCTGTCTCATCCAGGTCTCCCCCGAGGCCGGAGAGTCCGGGTGGATGTAAACGCGCGGCGGAACCGGAGAGTCCGCGTTCCCGGCCACCATCCACTTCGAGCTGTGATACACGTACCTGCGCGCGAGACGGAAGTCAGAACGCACGTGAGATTTAAAGTTTTTTATTTGTTTGGGCTGCGTTTGTCGCCTGGTCCCGGAGGTCACTCTCCCAGAAGGTCACTCCGAAAGGTCAGAGGCCCAAAAGGACAAGTTAAAGCGTGCTTCCCAAAAGGAGGAGACACAAACGCAGAGCGCCAAAAGGAGCAGCTTGAAGCGCGCGACTCAAAAGGCCGAAGTCCTCGCGCACAACCATTTGCGCCTGTTCTATTTCGATCCCGTTATTTTACTGTTTTTTATTCTAATCAGCTTTAGTAATCAAATTATTGACGAGAGTACCCTCAGTAAATGACGCAAACGATTGGTAGTTTGTGTACTTATTAATTCATTAAGTACTTAATTAATTACCTGTATCGTTTGTTGTCCACGGGGATGATGTCCATGGCTATGTAATACTGCTGATGAGGGTCAAGGCCAGAGATTTTTACCCGCATGGCGGGAAACATTCGCCTGCGATAATAATAATAATAATAATAATAATAATAATAATAATAAGAAGAAGAAGAAGAAGAAGAAGAAGAAGAATCATTAACATAATAATAATAACAATAATGGTAATAATTATAATTATTATCATTATTATTATAACGGATAATATGGCTTTCAGAAAATGATGACAGAAGTACATTTCAGTTATTTAGGTTGTTGTTTTTTTTTTCGTTTGATTTGCTTTTTTCTCTCTTTTTTATTTATTTATTTTTATTTTTATTTTTTTGTACCTGCCCGCTTTAGTGATGATCATCTCTGTGCCGATCTCGTGGAAGCGCTTCCACAGGTCCGCGCCTTGCAGCTCCACGCGCACCTCCTGTCCAGGACCCGCGAGCAGTGGAGCGGAGCGCGGGCTCCGGACCCCCGACTCACTCTCTGCCGGACACAAGACGGGTCATCATTTGAGATTTTAATAAAGATATTTTACCATTACAACACACCACTGTAACAGTAAATGATGCAGAGAAAATAAAATATGAAGAGCAGGGAGACCCGCACTGTACTGGATAAAACACCAGTAACACCATTAACACTGACATTAACACTGATCAGACCGACATTAACAGATTCACAATCAACTGGACAACATATCGCTCAACACGCCAAGTTAACACAGGACTATTATTATTGTTATTATTATTATTATTAGGCTATTATTATTGCTGTTGTCGCTGTTTGCACGTGCAGGTCAGGTATGCTTAACTGATTAACAACAATATTGTTTTATATTATGTATAAATCTATATACAATATTAATAATCATAATAATAATAATAACAAAACAACAACAGCAATAATAATAATAATAATAATAATAATAATAATAATAATAATAATAAAAACATTACATTAACTGAAATCACATTAACTGTAACATTAAGTGACGCTGTGTGTTGTGTTGTGTTTTGCTGTATTTCTCGGTGCTGGTGTGTGTCTGTTTGCGTGTCTGTGTGTGTGTGTCTCCTCTGATTAAGTCATTACTTGGATTTACTGCCTATGGAAGTGCAATAAGAGCAGATATAAATTCTGCTGGCAGCAGGAAACAGGCCGCACGATTCTTCCCGTTCACACGTCAGAAATTAGTCTTTAATTCTGACGGGCTGCTTTAGTCCGGGACACTTAAACCCGCGCTAAATCCAGACTGGGCCCAACTCTGTTTACACTCTCACAAAATGTCCTTTCTGTTCCTCTTTCTTTACCTTTCTGTCTTTCTTTTCATTCTTTTTCTTTTTTCTTTTTCTTTTTATTTATTTCTTTTTTTTTGCCTGTCTTTCCATTTCCTTCTCTTCAGTGTTTCTGAGCTCGCTTCAGCTTCTCTCCGCACTTTGCTGTACTTGTTCCACCCATAACTGTAGATTATTACTCGTCTCTGCACTGGAATAACAGGGATGTCGCTCTGTCTCACTGCTGCCTTTCGCTTGGATAAACACACACACACACACACACACACACACACACACCACACGCACACAAACAGGATTCCCATATTCGATTCCCATAACGATTTACCATCTAAATGCTAGAGTAAGTGGTTTTATAGAATAAAATGTAAAATAATAATTAAAATAAAAACAAAATAATATAATCACGAGCATCATCATCATCACTTTCCGTAGTACTAGTACTAGCAGCCGTATGGCTGATGTTGTTGCTGTTATAATAATTATTATTATAAATATAGCGTTTGTAATGTAATAACTGTAGCTGCAGAAAATAGCAATCGATTTTATTTCGTATTTGCTGTGTTTATTACACTCTTCACTGTAAACACAGCCATAAAACACCAGAAACACAAACAGATTTGTATTAATAGACAGCAAAACGCTCTGCCTTCCTTCCTCACTGTTATTTTCCCATAAAGACAGTAATGGTCTTCAGGTTTCAGTGTGAATGTCTGAATTGTTTCTGCTTAACAAAATCAGTGAGAAAAACTCCTCTTAAAAGAGACAGTTATTTTTGATCGTGTGGTTTTTTTCCAGGACTCACCGGCTCCGTCTCCCCCGTGCGTCCTCTCCGAGCCCCCGTTCGCCTCCTCGAAGCAGCTCCCGTCCTCCTCTTCCTCCTCCTCCCCTTCTCCTTCTCCCTCTCCTTCTCCAGGCCCTTCGTCTTCTTCCTCTTCCTCCTCGTCCTCTTCCTCCTCGTCCTCCTCGAGTTTTCTCCTCTTTTCTGCGCCGATCAGCGCTTCCACCGAGAACGCGTGCGCCTTCAGGCTCATGGTGCAGGCGGAGCGCCGTTTCTCGGCCATGCTGGCGGGGTGTCGCGCGGTTCCGATTCGGCGGACGCAAAAGTTCCCAGCCGCTCTCTTCCACTCAGCCCGGATCCGCCCCAGGGGATAAGTACCATCAGCCGTAGCCGCGAGCCGCCGTTTCCCAGTCCCGTCCCCCCGTCGGTACGTGAGCGCGCGCAAGCACCGAGTGCTCGAGACCAGTTAAAGTGCCACAGACCAAGGCCTGGGAGGGTGAAGGGGGCGCGTGCCAATCAGCTTCCCCGACAACCAATAGGAGCGCAGAAAACCCGCCCGTCGCCCCGCCCCCTGTTTTTTGTGGTCGAGCTGGGCGGATCACGCGCCCCAGGCGCTGAGCTTCCTTCCTCCGGTCGCCGCGTGCTGATCATTTTCGCACCGCGGCTGCACATGCCTCCCGCGAGCCGCGCGCGCAGTGTAATTACCGGATCTGCGCCCTCAACAGCGCGAGGAACACAGAACACGGAGGAGTTTACAGACCCACAATAAAACTTCCCTTACCCCCCAAAAATACAGACCCTCACACACAGACCACCGGGACCAGAACTGACCCAGAGAAAGAGACAGAGAGAGATACACAGGGAGAGAGAGAGAGACAGAGAGAGAGAGAGAGAGAGAGGGGGAGGGGAGAGAGAGAGAGAGAGAGAGAGAGGGAGAGAGAGAGAGAGAGAGAGAGAGAGAGAGAGAGA
>JBBIGA010000132.1:28560172-28565172 GCA_037576975.1 Alestes dentex | reverse complement strand
TTGACCTTATCACTCTGTTTGATACAAATGAAGCCTGATTAATGCGCCTTCTACAAAACTATAAATTTCCCTGCTCATACTTGGGCTGTGATTTCTCCTCCAGACGTAATTCATTCTGTATAGAACCTGTGGACAGACACGCAGCAGGAAAGGGGATATTTTTATTCCTCTGATTATTTCATAAATCAAGCTGTTGGAAAAGCGCTGCCGCACAGTAAAAACAGTGCCGTTTCCCAGTCATGTGTCCCTGCGGTGAAGAACCCGGCCTCTGAGCTGCAGTCTTAGAGAAACTGCTGCGGTTCCGTCCCCTCCACACGTTCATATCGGCCTGCGGTCAGGGCCTAACTGGCTGCAGGAAGCCTACGGTGGCCCTACAGGGACAAAATAAATCTGCGCTGAAAAGTAACGTTATGTGGGTAATCAGTGAGCATGCAGACGTGGGGAAAAGCTGCCCTGGCGTGATTGCTGGAACAAATGAGCTGCTCAGCAGTTCAGCTGTGAGAGTGTGTCCTTTTGAGGCTGTGAATGTGTGCTGGTGGACGTGGGTGTGTTGCCACCTGGGGTCCCAGCTAACACCTTCCACTTTCACCATTAGTTCAGTAATGATTCAATCTGTTTTTGCTGTTTTTGTTGACGTGTCTGTGGTTGTTTACTTCCATATGTGTTGAGTTAGGTCTATCTGTTTTGTCCCTTCCGGCACCACTCTGGTGGACAGAGTGTTGAGTGGGTGGCAGATTCGTTTGCACACTGAGTCATGTTTGATCTTAGCTGTTGCTTCAGTGAGAGGAAATGATCAGTTTAACATCTAGTGCACAGACATACACACAGAGACACACACATATTTTTTAATGCGTATTGTCAGCAAGCAAAAGAGAATCATGGCGCCATCGTCAGACAACACGTGGTATGTCAAGAGACCTAATCTTGAACACACACAGCTCAAGACAGGGCTTGAAGTCCCCTGGATGTCCCCTGTCCTGCAATTTTTAATGCCGGTCTGTAAACCAGGCTTTCTAATGATAGGTGATTTTTGTGGCTTGCAAGCAGTGGGAAATAATTTCCATGCAACTTCGCAGTTACACCTTGTTCTAACAGCAAGCAAACCTTTTGAGGGGCAGGTGCTGAAGTGAAGTTGGTGGGAGGGGTGTTAAATTTGTCAACTGGTGGGAAGCTGAGTCAATGAATCAGTAGTCAGGTATCATGGGTGGAGCTACAGCGATAGTATCTGTAACGTGTAGCCCCCACAAGCTCCCTGGTTGCACATGGAAGTTTCACACTTTCTATGCTCTTTAGCTATAAAATATGTCCAAATACGCACACCAGGACCAGGGTCGAGAACGAATGCATTAGAGCCTGTCTCCAGAGTCTGCCCCACTGTTTACAACACTAGAGAATTACACAGGTCTAGAGCACTGCACAGACCAAACACATTTCTGGAACCCCTGCCAGAGTCATCAAAAGCCCACATTCAATTCCTCCTCCTCAGTAAAAAAGATTCAGTAATAAAATATTCCATATCAAAAAGCAACCCAGAACTCAGAGCCAATAAACGAAACTTCACTGTCAGAGTCTGTCGCCTCTCGTCAATCTCCCAGTAACAAGGAGCAAGTCACAAGAATCCAGATGGAGTTGAGTTCCAGACGCAGGCGGCAAAAACAGCCAAATTTTAATGGTGCAATGAAATCACACAATTGCATCATCAGATGTCCCTTGGATTTACTGTAGTCATGAATCATGTCATACTCTGAAATCTTTGATCTTTAACGTCCACTCTTCGGAGTGCAGATGTTCCTGACCGTCCAGTATGACACACTCAAAGACTCAGCGGCTCGTAGCTTCACATTCAGGGTGTAATGCTGGGGGAGGATGTTGCTCTCTAAAAGCCGCAGTGAGCACGAATCTGCCTCCTCTTATCTCTTTGTCTGCACAGGTTGAATCATGGGCTGCCCAGAGACTTCCATTATCTGTTAGCTACATTAGCCTCATAGCCCCAGTGCAAACCTAAAGAAGCAAACCTGAGAGATCAAATCTCTCTTGGGAAACTGTGTTAAAGGAATTGTTGGTGGAACAACCCCTTTGACTTTTAGAAATCTAGACATTGTTCTCATTTTGCTACTATATTTACTACAAAGTGGTTCTTGAATGGTTTGTGATTAAAGGCAACAACCATATAAAACCATAGCAACTGAACCATTTGAGTGCTCAATTGTTTTTTAGCTTTATTATATAGCTTGGTTCTTCTTGATGTCATTGACCTTGGTTATGATTCTTTAAAGAACCTTTTGTTTAAGAAAACATTTAGTTTAAAGAACCTTTTGTTAAGGGTTCTCCTATTGTTGAGTGAAAGAACCTATTGGTAGTACTGTGTAGAACCCTTTTTATCCAGTCCAGTTATTTAGATAAGTTGCATAATGAATTACTTTCATCTTTCATTTATATTCCGTGCTAATGTAAGGGATTTTTCTATTTTCACAAAAAAGTATTTTTCTCAAATTTGAATTATAATAAAATGCCATTTTCTTCTTTAAAAAAACACAATTGTTGAATGAATTACATTTTTTGCACCAATATTTTTAACAATTTTTAATGAGTTACCAATGAGAAGTAATTCATTTAAAATGACACCATGCCTTCAAATATTTGATTAAAAAGTGTGGAAACCTATCTGTTTGAGCTCTGATACATTCAGAATTAGAATCAGAATCAGATCAGATTCAGAGATGTTTGTATCGCGTCCCGTTGATTAGTCTCACCTATTCCTTGTTTCCCATTGTTTCACCTGTGTCTCGTTTTCTTCCCCTATTTAAAGCCTATTTAAAATTTGGTAAAGAACCTGTACAATGCAGCATTTTTTCAAGCTTGTATAGTCCATAAAAACTGTATATAGACACCACAAATGACATTAGTGATATACTGCAAATCTACAGTTGGCAGCTTTCAGAAGTCTGGAGTAAGAAGTAGTTAGCTTGTTGCAGCGCTGTGGTTGAATTTTGGACAATTCCTCTTGGCAAAACTTGAAATTCCCCAAGGTTTTAGGGGTCCCTTTGAAGGATGGGCAATTTTTAAATCTTTCGTAAATTTTCAAAGGGATTTAAGTTGGGGGATTTGCCAGGCCATGTGAGCCCCTTGAATGTCTTTAGATACCAATCTTGAATTATTCTGCCTCAATGTTTGGGTACATTATATTATTGATTCAATTTCTTCTTAAATTGTCCTCTAATATCTCTCAGTACATCACACCATTTGTGTTTTCTACAATGGCGTGTTATACCCCAGTACTGTTTACAAATAAGCAGTCTCATTTTATGATGCTCCCACCTCCATACTTCACTGTTGGGGTATTCTTGGGGCCATCAGTAACACCTTTTATAATGACACTAAATGCAATTTGCATTTTTTTGTTGAGCAGCATAAAAGAGCACAAGTTATCTGCGAATTTCAATGTTCTACATGCACTGAGAAGCAGAGGAGAAGGCCCTATCAGCAATGGTATGAAGCTTTTAGTGCAGGGGACTAAAAGCAAATTGCTAAACAGCAAGCTAACTTTAGAGAGCATAATAGACGAAATTGTGCCATTTAGGGATTTGTATGTAAGAAACAGTACAATGTAAGTAATCTACTGAAACATAGGTAACCAATGTAGATCTTTATGTATGGGTGTAATGTGAGTAGATGTGAGTTGCCATGCAGCTGAATTTTGTACTAATTGCAGTTTATTGGGATTATGAAGAGGTACACAAACAGCATTATGTACAGTGTAACATGGCACACAGACTCAATAATATACATTTTATTAGTAAAGTGTCTTTTGAAGTGAATATATGCACTGAAGTATAACATAAACCAAACTGTCTGAATGTGTGTTTCCCCTCACTGTAAAAGAAAATGAATCCTTTTTAGACGGAGCAAATAAATACATATCTATATATTTCTGGGCAGCCCAAGCTTTGAAATAGCATTTCGCTGAGGTTTCCGTCATAAAACGCCTGTGCAGAATTACTTCTGGCCTTCAGCTTTGCACTTCTCCCTCCCTTTCTTTTTTGTCAACAGCTCTGTAAAGAAAGGAGCAATAAAACATAAGACGTTTAAGCAGCTCTTGAAGCAGTCGATTCTAATTTGCTCTCCAGTGGGACACCCCCTCTACTCGACCTGGCCATGTTCTGATCACTCATGCATGATGGTCTGAACTTCACAGAGAAAGAGGGGGAGAAGGGGTGGAACAATCTGGTGATGATTTTGTGTGTGTGAGAGAGAGAGTTTGAGAGAGAGAAAGAGAGATGTTTTTGCTATTTGGCAAATGACGATCATTATGCTAAAATTGAATATTCGCATATAGTGCAGTAAATGCTGTTGCAGTGCAAGTGTGTTTGTGTATGTGTGTGTGTGTGTGTACATGTGTGTGGTCCATGCTCCTTGCCCTCTACACCTGTAGAGTTAAGTCTCAGCACCCTGGGGTTTATTTAGATAACCCCCTCCTTCTCTGTCTCTCTGCTGTCTTCTCCCTGTAGAGGAAGTTCCAAATTTAAATCAGCTCCATGAAATGAAAGAACGGAGAGGCAGAACACTTAGAAAAGAGAGAAAGTGGAGAGCGGAAGTGAGGGATGGAGAAAGAACGAGATGGAGGCTGGACTTCAAACAGAGAAGAGAGCAGTGGGGGTGCTCTGATGTTGGCTTATGTGCTCTAAGGGTGAGTGAGATGCTGAACTGCAGTCTTCAAACTGTCCCACACAAATCTGTGGCCTGTGGCAGAATACTGGCTTCAGAATCAGAATCATTATCAGAAAACATAACTGATTGCAGAGGAAATTTCTTATGCTACAACTGCACTCATCAGCAAAGTTAAGAAAGTTTACGTCACAGCTTTCTAAATATCTATAGAAAAGCATTTACCAATAGAATGAGGTGGTCTGGAGCAGTTCTCTGTGGAGAACTAATTCCATCATTTAATGGCGTCACACATATAAGTATTTTAAGTGCATGGACAAATTAAATACTGATAA
>JBBIGA010000132.1:28513907-28525461 GCA_037576975.1 Alestes dentex | reverse complement strand
GGGGGGTGCAGGGGCATGGGGTGTGCGGGGTGGGGGGTTTGCATCTCGGCAAAGAAATACAGGTTTTGGGGGGGGGGCGTTGTTTAGTATGCGCATCTTGGCTGCATCTCAGATGCGCAGAATACACAGATTGCCAGTCCGCCCCTGCTGACTACTGAAAAATACTGTTTGCATAAGTGTTCAGCACCAGCACTGTGGAAGCTCCAAGTCTGAACAGATTAAAGAGGAAATAACTGGCTTACAATTGGCATCTATGTGCCAATTCAAGCCAATTCAAAGCTGTGAAAATGAAGACCAAAGAACCTTTTAAGGAAAATAGGGATAGTTAAAATTGTGTACAGCAAAGAAAAGGCTGCAAAATAATAGTAAAGTGTTTGGATATCACAGTGAGCATTGTTAGATATTCTCAGAAGCTCCATCACACCACCCAGGCACTGCCAAGACAAAACTTCAGCATTAGAGCAAAAAGGAGACTTGTGAGGGAAGCCATGGAGGCCAATAATCACTTTGAAGGAGCTACAGAGTTCACTGGCTGAGACTGGAGTGAAGGTGCAACAGTCAATGAGATCAAGAGCTCTGTATACAAATGGCCTGTGTTGCTAGAAAGAAGCCTCTACTGAAGAAAAAGAACATCAAAGCATGTCTGGAGTTTTCTAGAGAGCCTCAGAGTGACCCTGATAAATGTTTTGTGGTCAGATGAGTCCAAAGGTTTTTGACCAAAATTCCAAATGCTGTGTGTGGCACTAACCTAACACTGCTTATTCTTCAACAAATATCATCCCAACAGTAAGGTATGGCGATGGCAGCATATAGAGAAAATGTTTCTATGCAGGGAGTTCTTGTTAAAACTGAAGGATGGGTGAATGGTGCAAAATACAAACAGGTATTGAGTACAAGACAGGCTGCTTCAGTCTGTTGAAGACTAATTTGGGAAACCTGACCTCCAGCAGGTCAGTGATCAAAGCAGCACAGGAGTGGATGAACAACAAAAAGGTGAATGTTTTCAGTTTGTAATTTGTTCATTTTGTTTAAAGATCTGCTGACAAACAATTTGCTTTAAGAATGTATTGGTTTACAAACAATATACTGGCTGGGACAATCTGTGTAAGTCTTCACTACACAGACAAATTTGATGAATTTTAAGGGAGATTGAAAACTTTTGCAATTGTTTTGTTAACTTACATTAAAATTTATGACTGCTTTTTCTGTCTCCTAAAAAAAGTTGTCATCTCCAACAGTAGCAGTTTGACTATTTTCGTTATGACTCTTTTAGAGAGTGGAGACCACTGAGTGGAACCAAAATAAACCTGCGTGGAATGAAAGAAACAACACATCACTGAAGAGTCAGCAACAGGTAATCTGGCAAGGGATGTGTGAATTAAACATTTACATCAAATGTCAAAAGGGTTGCTCCTTTAGTTTGGTGTAGGTGTTAATGTAGACAGCAAGTTAATGTTAATGAAGAGGAAGGCAGGCGTCAAGATGCTTCTCAGTCTTGGCCCCCCAGTGGTGGAACGAACTCCCTCTTCTGATCAGATCTGCAAAGTCCTTCGCTGTCTTCAAGCGTCGTCTGAAGACCCACCTCTTCAAGGACTAACCAGGCCTCTCAGGTCTGTTTGCTGGTTTCTAAAAAAAAAAAAAAAAAAAACCCTCTCATCCTCATCCCTTCCTTACTTTTGTCTTAACCTTTGTCTTGACTTTTCTTTGACAGTTGTTGTTTAGGTGTACTTAGTAACACCTAAACTTTGCAGTACTTTGCAGTAACTTGGTGGACATTGATTTAAGTTTAGCTTTACAGGTTTAAGAAACAGATGTGGACTACTTGAGCACTGATGTTCAATAAAAGTGGTTCAAAAACAAAAAAATGTTAAGCTTATTGCTATCACAGAGTGACTGGGCAAACTACATCTAGACTGATGAAAGTCAATTTCATGAAGATGGATGGCACTGACTAGTGGTTTGATTAATTTATACTAGATCACTGTTTAATTAATTACAAGCTCTCCAAACTTATACTGCATCAAAACAATGTATGTTAAATTTATTGTAATGTTGGATTTACCTGCATAAATACTTTCTGTGTAAGTCTCCACAGAGTGAAACCACGAATGAAGGCAGCCAGAGACAATCCGGTAGAACTCAACAGATTCAGTCTCAAGATACAGCTTCCCTGAGTGGCACGAGAAGGCCTGAGGAGACCATCAGGCAGAAGCAACCAAGCTCAGAGCACAGAGCGTCTTCCCCATCCACGCCATTGGCCGATGCCTTCACCAGTGATGACACCTTAGAGACAAGAGAAGGACTGTTTCCTGAAGGTAGCATTGCTAATCTATATTTAAAATGAAGATGTAGAAGACTGCTTTGAATCTTAAAGTCAGAAGATTTTGTTTTATTTTTAATTTACTGCATATTTCCATATTTATTATTTCATAATTTTAAGAGCTTGACTATTCCTAAGACCCATATTGTACATAAAGGTTGTTTTACTTCTTAGTTCATTAGTTATGCTTTTGTGTTTCTTTCTCAGTGTTTGAGAGGGAGCTTGTCCATGCTTCGCCTCCCAAATGCTCCTGCAGAGAAGGTAGTGGCTCAAAGCTGTGTGAGTCCACCCCTTGTGATGTTCCGGTAACTATAGAAAGCAAAAAGCACACCCAGTCCACCAAACCTTCACCGAAACCTCCCGACCCGAGGGCCACACACTCGGAGGACTATTCAAGGGAAGAACTAACGCATCACCATGATGACAAGCTGGAGAAGTTACAGACATTCTACTCAGAAAAAGGCGTGTCACCCAGGGCACACTTGGAGAGCAGAGCGGGGCAGAGGTTTAAGGACCTCCTGTTGGCCATAGAGGAAAGGACACACCCTGTCCGTCACCTAAATGCCATGGAAACCACGGCACAAACCTCTCCGTTACCACGACTACGTCATGGAACGGTGTCGCCAAGGAAAGTGACTTGGGTAGGGTTTAAACATCAAGCTGGGACAAACACAGGCTCCTCCCCCTTTCTGGTCAGTGGTTCAAAGCCACCAGTGTTTCCACCGCAAAGACAGCAGACTCTGGTCATCAAGAGCCTGAGACACGCAAAAGAAAAGAGGAACACGGTGACAGGAGGAGGAGGAGGGGTGGTTAGTGCTCCAGGAAACACTGCAAAAAGGAACTCGGTGCAGTTACGGACATTCATTCAGCGCAGAGACATGGACTTGAACCTGCCCATGCTCCCCTCCACATTACACAACAAGGCTGACAAGAAAACAGAAATACTCAGGATGGATTTTGCTTAACAGAGAGAGAGAGAGAGAGAGAGAGAGAGAGAGAGAGCGAGAGAGAGAGAGAGACTGGTAGAAAGGGTTCATTAAAATGGGAGTCAGCTCTATGTTAATACAGATTTAAATTTTGTTGGCAAATTTATCAGTGCATCAAGTTCAGAGGTTTATTGTCCTCCAAGCAGAGTAACCCTAAGCTGCACAACTAAAAGGATTCTTTGTAGTGATGCCATAGAAGAACCATGTTTGGTTCCCTAAAGGACCGTTCTGTTGACAGATCTTTAAAGCAATGGTTCTCAAAACAGTCAAAAAAGGATAAAGCAAGAATATGAACAGTCTTTGACTGAGTACTGGTTTAAGAAACTCTGCTTTAAAGAACAATTTGTTCTTAATGAGATGTGCGAGTGTGAGGAACATTTTAAAGTTTAAAGAAGCTTCTGCATAATGCAAAGGTTTTGTTACAGTTAAAGGTTTTTCCTAGAACTTTATGTCCAAGCCAAGAACCGAATAAGATCCTTTTTTTTTTTTTTTAGAGTGTATGATTTGTACTTGATTCAGCTCATCAACTATTCACTTTTTGATAAGTGGCAACAGGATTTTCTCACTGGTTATTGCCTGTGTGTGCCCCCTAGTTTAAACTGTATCGAAAGCCCCCTGGGTAGTCAGGGTCGGTTTTATTGCATGTTGGAAATTTGAGCCCAGATACAATGACACAGCTAAACAAATCCTCCCTGAAAGTGCATGAGCCAGAGTGAAAAGAACCCAACCCTATTAAGAACATCATCTAAGGACTGGGCATGAGCTCTTTTATTCCACAAAGATTAGCAAGACAAGCAATTAAAAGCTCTCAACATTTCCCTCCTCCCCATCTTGTTTTCTCTCTCCTCTGATCATTTACTCTTAAGCCAGTTTGAATGTACTTGAGCTTCTTTATTATCTGCTCAGGGTCTGACTGATGCCCATTGTTTTCCTGTATCATGTTGCTGTTTATGAATGAACGTCGCTGAATGGCATCAATCAGTTGTGCCAGTCAGTGCCAAAGGGTGACGTTCCAGTTGTTATTCCATGAAGCTGGATAATAAACAAGATTATGCCATTGAGTGCTTTGGTATTCACTGAGCACTGAAAGCTATGGGCGAGTTCAGCAAGCTAGTTTCCTTGCAAAGTGTGTTATCACTGTCAGGATTTTGGATCTCTGAAATGTTAACTTACACAAACATTAAGAGAATGCCGAAACGGATCACATAGAGTACACGTAGAGTATAATAGAAAAATAGAACTAATTTTTGTAAAGACACAAATGCAGTTTGAATACATGCAGACATTAAATCACAGTAACCCAGCATCGCCTAATTGTTCGAATGGTTTGAAATAAATTCTCCATCCATCTAATCTGCACCTCTTAAATATGTATATGTATATTACTATATATCATGTTTACAAGTCTACTGATAAAGCATGCTGGTGTATTTTTTTATAGAATTTTCTGTAATCATTTTTAGTATTGTTTTCTATCCTCAGTTATGATTAAAACAGTGTACACTTATGAGGGTATACAAATTTCCATTACTCACATGCCTACCTGTGTGTGTGTGTGTGTGTGTGTGTTTTGTAATGGGTGTTACACTCATAGTAGTCCATTGTGAATAACAGACGGGTAAAGGAATCTTTCCCTCTTTCAGCGTATGAGAAGCTAATAAATAATTGAAAGTGTGTTGTGCCACTGGATACTGTGCTGAGTGGACGTGGTGCATACATGTGGGAGTGTGTGCTTGCGTGTGTGTGTGTGTGTGTGTGTGTGTGTGCATGTGCTTGCGTGTATGTGCATGTGTATGTGTGTGTAACGATGCAGACAGACTGAGCAAGACTGACTAAGCATGTTCTTCCAGGGTAGCATGGAAATATGTACTTAAAAACAATGTTAAAGAGAACACTATATAGTCAGCCTTTTCATGGGTGGGCTTCACAATATCTTTAAAGTGTGCACAGCCTCCACTGGTTGGTGATAAAAAGCATTATGCCCGCATAATTTAAAAAAAAAAACTAAAAATGCCTATTTTTACAGTGTAAACACTAAATATGCCCCAAATATGCTCCCAGAACACTTTAATTTCATTTTAAACTCAGTTTAATGCACTGCCCTTAAAGAAAATGTAAAGGTAAATCCGTATTCGCCTCTTTTAATTTAAATTCCCCGCCGAAATATGCAACTGGGAAGGTCGCGGGAAAAAAGTATTGGGACACCGTGGCGAGGTGAACGGTTTTCGGGGAATAACCCTGATATATTTGGGCTAAAAATACAAATGAGGGCTCGTTGGAAAGGTCTCCTGGAGATCAATCGAACTGAGGAGTTTGAAGTGTCTGAGTGCTTTCCCCGCCGAGATATGCAACTCGGAATATCGCGGGACAAAAGTATTGGGACACCGTGGCGAGGTGAGCGGTTTTCGGGGAATAACCCCTGATCTACTAGGGCTATTGGAAAAGTCTCCAGGAGATCAATCGAACTGGAGTTTGAAGTGTCTGAGTGCTTGCACCGCGGAGAAATCGCGCTTAGAGCGCGGGGGCTCAACCCTGGTGTGAAATTCGAAAAAAGTGCTTCCAGGTCGGATACAGAGTCCCCTTGTGTGAAAACATCCAGAAAAATATATTTATTGCCACAAAAAAGCAAAAAAGGCAGAGTATATTTTTTGTAATTTTGGCGTAAATCTATGAGATAAGTTCTAAAAAAAAAAAAAAAATCAGCGTGTGACTGAATCCGTGACTCCTGATCCGCGTAAAACTGGGGATTACTGTGTTTGTGTGTGTGTGTGTGTATATATATACATACATATAATTGATATGTTTATATATTTAAAAAATCTGTTTTAAATCCTAAATCAATTTTTATTCAATTTTATGATGTAAATAGCATGAGGCAGGTAAATGCACTCACACTGTATTTGAATGGCTGCTGCACCAGGACCAGAACATAGCATAATTATGCATGACTTGTGCTAAATTATCAAGTGCCCCTTTTTTTCAATGTAGCACTTTGTTTTAAGTTATATAAACAGGTAACTCACTTGTTTCGTAATGTTACTATTATTATCATTATTATTATTATTATTATTATTATTATTATTATTATTATTGCTGTATTATAGTCATAGAACTAAGAGATTACGTACTAACTGAAAGTATTTAAAGTGTGCTCATGTTTTCCATGTTTTTTCTTAAGCCCTGTTGGTGGTGCCAGTGTTCATAGATTCACAGTCCAAAATAATCAGCTTCTCGTCATTTGCTAACAGAAGGTAAAACAATGGTCAAGCCAGAGATTAAATCTTATTCTGATGCTTTTTTTCTTTTTTTTTCTTTCTACTAGCCCATTTATATCGACCGCTACTGCTTCCTATATTGTAATGCATTTACAAGTTTTCAGAATCAGAAAACTTTATTGATCCCAGAGGAAATTCCTTACGGTTTGTCTCATCCTTAATATCAGCAATGTTAAAGTGAACACTGACCAGGAAAGAAGGCTTGGAAGATTTCTTACAGAGGGTCAATGGTGGTGTGTATGGCCTCATTTGTTTTTTTTTAGATAGTAAAGGCAATCCATGGAGTCTCCTTATGTCTGGTCCATTTATTACTCCAGAGTAAACTCATTTTCAAACTCATTACTCCAGGCCTGAACTCAAGGTAGCCCCCTATGAATATGGGCGTTTAGTCCACAACCTCCTTTCAAAACTATGGCAAGAGCCAGGCAGTGCATTTATAACCACTTAGTGTAATAACTTTGAGGGAACTGTAGAGCACGCCTGTCCAGTCTTATCCAACACCGCTGAAATTTTTCATTCCATCAGAGCAGGAGCTTGTCTGGTTCTACTCGTTTAATTCAGTGGGATCAATCTTTAAACATTCGATCATATGTGCTCTTCCTTGGTTGGAATGAAAACCTGTGGCCACACAGACCTGTTGTGGATAAGATCCTGTTTAAGTGGCATTAAAGTCTTCATTCGTTTGGTTCCTGTCACCAGAACAGTTCTGGCTCAGAAAGTTTCTCTAGAATGAAGCCTTTCACAACAAAAACAACCATAAGTTCTATCTTTACACCCTTTAATTACTCTAAACATTTTAAAAAAATCACTGGAATTCCAATTTAAGTAGTTACTTATTCATTTCTGTACTATCCAGCTGAACATGTCAAGAAACTGTCTGGCCAGGACAGGTCTGTACTTGCCTAGGCCATCTCAAGGATCTAAAAGAACACAAAAGCTTACATATTAAATAATTAGAGGGCCATGATCTATGACTATGGGGATGCCACTCATGGTTCATGTGCAGGTAAAATGTCAGTTTATTGCAGAGATGTTTCTTATTAACTAAGCCCACAGGAAACCCAACACTGTTGTTCAGACTACCTGTTAAAAGCCAGGCCCAGTGGAAGCCTATCGAAATGACCACAATGGCTGTCCTCTGGCTGACTTGTGAGCTCCATTGCTAAACTGACCCAAATGTTCCAGCCCCTGTTTACAAAACATTGCACACAGCTGTGATCAGATAGAATGGTGAGATTCAAAGCCCACTTGTTTGAGAATAGGGGCACGGTGTGTTTGAGCTGTTATTAACCACCCGTATCAGTGTACCAGGACTGCCAGTGCCACGCAGGCTGCAAATCCCGATTTAAATAAAAGATGAGGATCTGACTTCTGGGTCAAGTAGAAGTGACACCAGTGACGCCTCTGCTCGAGGCTAAAAGCCACTCGTAGGGCACGACAGGGTAGAACGTTTAGCACTTCTCAGCTGTCTTAAGTTATTGTTCTTCCTTAAGACAAATATGTCTCCTGAGTTAGCAAGGTATGGATGAATGGGAAATCATCCAATCTATCTCATCCATGCCTGACTCTTGCAATCTCCAAAGATTGCTGTGTGTAACGTGAGGTGCCCCAAGCACAGGGCTGTCATCACCTCGCCCTGACTCGCATTTCCCAGGAAATAACAGTGAACTAACGGGCCCTCTCTGGTTTCTAATGACGCTCATGCATTATTAAGCAAGCCCTCCCAGGCAGCACAGTACAGTGGCACTGAGGGCCCACTGGACGCACAGGGTCAGTCACGCACTAAACGGTCCAGCAGCAGTGCACTGATAACAGCTCAGTTTATATTCATGCACTTCAGTCAGTAAAGGCCATTCCACAGCATTCTGGTTCTATAATCACTCCAAATAAAAAACTCATAAAGATACTATCCATGCTGAACACTCACAGCTCGGGAAGCAAAATTATTAATAAATATTAGTAACATTATTTACATACTCCATTCTTTTCCTTCTTATTGTTATAAGAGGTAGTGCTGTGGATGTATTTTATTTTCATTTGTAGGCTGTTAAACCTGGCAAGCATACAACATACTGCCAATGCATTTTTATATAATAATAATAATAATAATAATAATAATAATAATAATACTTCTACTACTACTACTACTACTAATAATAATAATAAATAATAATAATAATAATAATAATAAGAAGAAGAAGAAGAAGAAGAAGAAGAAGAATGAGTGATCATTATTGGTCTATAACATGTACATTTACAGACAGTTAAAGATATCTGAAAACTTACCTCCCTACAGCCAAGTTTAATGGCAAGTCAAAATTTTGCCTGGTCACAGTGCGCCTCCTACTGTTGAAAGATTTTTCTGATTTTGATCTTCCTTCGTGTCAAAAAAACAATCCACACAATACAGCAGGATTCCACAATCCAGGTGGAATAAACAACTTGAAATAAAGCACAAGTTTATTTGTCTTGTGGGTGGAAAATGTCCTGAACGTGGCAACATCATGTTTTGTGTAATAAGGGACAATGTCCTTCACTTACGGTGGAAAAAAAGATGCTAAATGTACATTTACATGGAAACGGGGTGAATCCAGGAGAATCTGGATCATGACTCACTTTTTGATAGCACTGATACAAAAATACCACCATGATTGTAGCAGTTCTAATCCTAAGTGAAAACAGTAAATCACATACATTCTCCCCTTTTGGGCAACGTTTTGCAGAAATTATAAACGTCTAGACAGTATCTTTATTAAAATACACTCTAAAACCTGCTCAAAAAGGTTTACCTATGCCCAGTATCTTCACAGCGGTGTCTTTACTTTCACAGACCCCACATTAAAACTTGCTTGTACGAAATACTTACATAGTAACAAATACCGTGGGGGATTAAGCGATAAAGCAGTTTCAGTTAATGCACCTCTTCTCATCCGTCCCTACTACCAATTATATTTGGAATGGAGCAAGGTGTTGGAATAAAACTATGCCTTTTTGGTGCGAGAGGAGTTCATTCAATCATTTAAGAGGAATGAAGGCAAAAATTATACATAGAAATATTGATAATAACGTAAGACGTGCCGGGGAGCAGTCAATTTGGCAAGAAAATGATTGCACATGGATTATATAAATCTCACAGTGAGCTGTTACGCCCTTTAAAGAAGACAGAATATTCTCTCACACGCATAAACACACTACACACATACACACACACACACACACACACACACACACACACACACACGCACACACACACACACACACACATATGCACACCCACATACACGCTTAACTTACTCAATGAGAACATAGACTGTAAAATACATTTCATATGTTCAATGCCAATGTTAGTCCTTCATCGAGTTTTGTCACTTCATACAGTCCCTAAAACGCTTCAGAACAATAACGCGCATCAATAGGCTATAGGAAGTCATGTGACCTTACAACTTGTCTCTGACCTCTGAAGCCTTGATGGCGTAGAAACAAAAAGACAAAAAAAAATGTAAGTGCCCGCCAAATAAACCTTCAAGAAAAAAGAAAAATCAGACGATTGCTGACATATCAAACACATGTAGTGTTCCTAAATCGCACATTTTTTGTTCTTTGGTCATTTGCTTTCGAATTATTTATCCTTGCATATCTATCTATCTATCTACTTGTGTGTTGTTGTTTTCTTTAAAAATCAGTCGAAATGAAAATAAATAAAGAATCCACATTTTAGCACAGAACAATCTTGCTGACAAAATAAATGAAAATGTGGCCTCTTGTGAAGTCATCTCCATCTAAGGCAAGAGCGCTTAGACAGCTCACTGTTTCAGGCAGTCTATGAGAGCAGCTAAGAATGAGAACATATTCTCAGTGTGTGCATATTTTAAATACAATAGATAACCACTGTTTAGCTCCTCAGTGGTTATACTCCGACAGGACAAGAACAGTACGCTTCTGAGCATGCTGCGCTCTCTCCTTCATTTCAGTGCAGCCAGAGGCTTTTGGTCAGTGTTAACTGTTAGAGGGGCCACTGTTGAGAAAGTACGTGGTCATTTCTCCTTTCCCCTTCACTTTGACAAGGCCACGGCACTCCAGCTGGTAGCCCTTGTTGACCAGCACTTGGTACAAATCAGAGGTCACCTGTAGGAACAAAAGGCTGTTATCAGCTCATGGTGAAAGCGAGGTTATTACATTTTGATCCCTACTACATTCAGTGCATATGTGTGCGTCTCGCTCTCTACAGATGTATGGACAAAAGTACTGGGACACCATTACACCAACAGGGACTTTAATGATATTGCATTCAAATAGACTTGGTCACTCCTATGCAACTATAACAGCTTCCACTATTCTTGGAAGTCTTTCCACAAAATTTTGGAGTGTTTCTGTGGGAATCTCTGCTCATTCATTCTGTAGAGCATTTGTAAAGTCAGGCACTGATGTTGGTCACAATCTCCATTCCAGTTCATCCCCAAGGTGTTGGTTGGGGTTGAGGCCAGGGCTCTGTGAGGGCCAGTCAAGTCTTCCACACCATGTCTTTATGGACCTTGCTTTGTAAATTGCGGCACAGCTTTGTGCACTGAGGCTGGAATAGAAAATGTTCTTCCCCAAATTGTATTCACAAAGTTAGAAGCATGGTGTTGTCCAAAATGTCTGTGTGCTGAAGCCTTAAGATTGCCCTTCACTGGAAATAAGGGGCCTAGCCCAAAAAAACCAGGTGTGTCCCAATACTTATGTCCATATAGTGTGCATAGTGTGCATTTTAATCAGCAACACTTGACCAGTCAGAAGCCTGAGTCATGTAACTGAGGAAGGAGCCTTAGCCTTAAAAAGGTAGTCAAAACGGCTGACGAGTTTTGATACCACTGGTTTCCTCTTTGAGCTGGCACCAAGTACAGCAGGCATAGAAAAAGTCACCCCTTCCAAAATATTCACATTTTGTTGCTTTGCAGCCTGAATTGAACACCCACCCACCCACCCACCCACAC
>JBBIGA010000132.1:28483474-28511812 GCA_037576975.1 Alestes dentex | reverse complement strand
ACACACACACACACACACACACACACACACACACACACACACACACACACACACACACACACACACACACAACTACTTTCCAGCTGTATTCATTCAAAGCAACTTACAATATCCAAGTGAAAGATATGATAGCAACAGATTAGAGAAAAAACTAGACAAAATACCAGAATCACTGAAATGGATGACTGTTCACCCCCCTCTTAAAAATACCTGTAAACTCAATCAACTCACCTTCTCCAAAGCACACCAAGCTTAGTGGCTGTTTAATCATTTTAATTAGTTCAGCATAGAAACAGATATTGCTGGAATATTCCAGTACTTGGCAGTGCAACTGACAACCAACTATGTGAGGCAAGTCACTGTCAAAAGATCTCAGATATAAAGTTGTGATAGACACAAGACAGGAAACGGATACAAAAAATATCCAAAGGCTTTATCAATCCAAAAGGAAATTGTTTGGTACTACTGAAATCCTCCACGGACCAGGCCGTCTCTCCAAACTGGATGGAAGAGCGAGAAGGAAACTGGTCAGAGGCTACCGAGAGGCCTTTGGCAACTTTGAAACAGTTACAGGAATTAATGGCAATGAGTGGTCATTGTGTGCATGTGACAATAATTGACAAAGCGACAAAGTGCTCCACAAACATGGCTTGTATGATGGGTTGCAAGAAAAAGGAAGGGAAGGGCTCATTAAGTCTTAATTGGGCTCCTTGAAGATTCTGAGGCCAAGTGGAAAAACAGTGTTATGCTCAGTTGAGACCAAAATACAACTATCTGGCCTCAATCTACTGTCAAAATCTTGAGAAAAACCTCTTGCTCTCTGCCAGAAAGTTGTCAATGGGAAAACGGTTCACTTTCCAACATGACAAAAACCCAAAGCACACAGTAATACTGACCACACTGTGGCTGAAGGAGAAAAATGTAAATGTCCCTGCATGACCTAGTCAGATATCAGGCTTAGACACTATTGAAAATCTGTGGATTGACCAGAAGATTGCAGTCCAGTTTTTCTGAACTTGAACAGTTTTCTCTGAAGTGTTGTTACATCTTTCATTTGGATTTTATAAGTTGCATTGAGTAAAGACAGCTAGGAATGTGTGTATGTGAGAGAGAGAGCGAGTATGAGGTAGAGGACAGGAAAAAAGTATGTCCTATTCCACACACTGGTCTGAATCACTCTGAATCAAAAACACAGTTCAGCTATAATTTAGTCAATAACTTTGCCTGAAGATCAAGTAGAAAAATCCCTCCATACTAGAAATATCAATGCATCAGTATTGATCTGGTCATCCTTACTGAGATGACTGCCACCACTGTGTGCTGTGTTTTAACTTGTTAATTTGCTTAACTGCTTGTTTTGAATGCACTGAGTGATGGGTGAGCTGATGTTGGGTAAACTTTACCAGGAGCCCTCCCAACTTACTTCACAAGAGTTGTATGATTATTTGTGTCATCTGGGCGCTACCTAATGTCATTTTCATTATAAGTTAGCAAAGTGTAGTTAGCTTTTTCATATATTTTTGGTAGTTACTACATTTGATTCAGAGTAGGTAAGCATGGATTGTTTTGTTTTGTTTTTTCTGCCAAAAGTTTAATTCTCCCAGAGTGGAACTAGATGACACAGCATGTCTTTAGTGCAAATGAACCAATTTGTGAACAGTTTAAAATGTTTTGTTGGGGTGCATTTGTGTGGCTGAATTTTATGAAATAGTCTACAAAATGTCAATTGATTGCTCATCATTCATTTTCCTCTTCTTTTCTGGTGATAACAGGCTTTAAGTCCACATCCCTCAACCAATGCACAGTTAAGGGAAATAATCTGTAACAGCAGGCACTTTTGTTAGTATGGCACAAAGAGGATAATCCTACAAAGGGGCATCTTTCCCCATTATCAGCCCCCCTTGGCAAATCTTGCATCAGTTCGTCATCTAGGTTTTTACAGAATGTATCGTTTATATGTGATAATCCCCCTAAATCATATGTATTTTAACTTTTGCATTACAGTTTAATATTAGCTTACAGATCATTATTAACCAACAACAAAAATCAACAACCCTAAAATGCTTCCAGGAGAATGAATCCCAGGAGCGCTGAAATCCTGATTTATATTGCTGCATTATTCTAAGATTGCAGTTGCACCCACAGCACAACAGGTGGCAGTGCTTGATGCAAGAAATAAACCACTGTTAGTGATCTATGTGCTTTGAATTTTGTGTTTCATTGCTTACAGAAAGCTCTGATTTTTACATTTTTTAGCCTTTACTTTAAAATCAAACCGTAATCAGTAAGTTACAAAGCATGAGGCATACACACATATCCATTGATGTAAGGCTGTGTTTTTATAGATACTTTATTAGAAATGGCACCTGGATGCAGTCAGGCACTCCTGTGCTGTCCATTCGACTGGCCACATTCACTGTGTTCCCCCAGATGTCGTATTGAGGCTTTCTGGCACCGATGACCCCAGCTACTACAGGCCCAATATTCAGACCTGCAAAACATATACATACACATGCTCACTGCCTGCTTTCACATTGTGCTAAAAGGTAAAGCAAGACACTATCTGTTATCGAGATGCTCAAACTTGCTGACATGCTCAATAAAATCAGCATCTAAAGAGTTTAACACTTATTTATAGTAAATACTGTACCACTCTACAGTGATAAAACAGCTTCCCTTGCGTTAAACTTTCAGTATCAGTATGACAACACAGTGTCACGATAAATTACATCATAATAAGCTTTTCTGAGCATATAGTGATAAAATCAGCACATAAAGCACTTGTAATGTGTCATTAGTAATTCAGTGAAATTGTCATTACCAAGAAGGCACTGGACTGAGTGCAGCACAGTGTGTGAAATGTTTGCAAAAAATTGTCTGTACATTGTTTTTTATGGTATTTTTAAATGTGGCACAGGTACACCGCATTAATTTAAGCTTACCAGTGTATTGTACACTGTGGTGTTATAATTTTGCCTTATTGCCCACCCCTTCTGCGAAGCCAAAATTACAAACTGCATCCTGGATTCAGCTGAGGAGAGCTACTGACCGATCTTCATCTGGAAGTTGTTGAAGGAATGCTCATTGATGTATTTCATCTGCTCGCGGAGTCTCATGGCGTAGTCAGCCAGCGCTAAGATGTGTGAGCGGCCCTCTCTGTCATACGTGGAGTCGTTCAGCCCTGATGCTGCCATATAAGTGCTGCCTATTGTTTTGATCTTCTCCAGCTGCTTGAACTGATCCTCACTGATGATCTGAGGACAAATAAAGATGACAAACACTGAGAGAGAAAAGAAAACTTTGGCCAGGCTTCCATCCAGCTGACAAACTCAATTCAAACTCCACAGGCAGCTGGTGGCCTAGTGGGTAGGGAGTTTGCCCTGCAATCAGAAGGTTGGGGGTTTGTATCCCAAAACTGCTAGTGGCCTTCCCTTTACTTATCTTTTATAGTGGCTCAAAATCATAGATGCAAGAATCAAAGCAATGCAAGCTAGAATCCAAGGCATTTTTTTAAGCATTTAAAAAAAAATCCTGAATCCCAGTACAGCAACAGGATGTTAATAAACAATTAATTCCTAAAAACTGAAAAAAAAAATAAGCAAACTAAGCAAAATAGCTTTTTTAGTATTTAAGCACTTTTAGCCTTTAAGCAGACAGATCTATTGTTTGATGATGAATTGTCATGAAAAGACACATGCTAATTCACTTGAAACCTGGATAACCATAACATAACCAAATCATTTAAATGAAATGTAAACAAAACCATTTAAACCATCCAATCATAATGAAGGCAGAAATTAAACCTTAAAAACAGCTGGGATTAGGCTTGCCAAATTCCAACCACCAAAAGTTTCTCCATAGCCTCAGTTAAAGTAGCTAACCACTGCGTCCTCATTTCACCTTCTTACCTCATCAAAGTCGGCGATGATCTCGTTGAGTAGTCTCAGGCACTCCACGCCTTCATGATTAGCCTCCAGCTCTGTGTAGAACTCAGAGAAGTTACTGATAGAGGCGAACATCACAGCCACACACTCACATGACTGGTAGTACAGCTCGTCGTTACGGCGCTCTCGGGCCAGGAAGTGGGCAGCCACGTCTTTAGGCAGGATGTTGTGAAGTAGACGCCGGTTGTAAGCTTGCAGCTCCTCCATCTCCTCTTTCTCTTCGGTAGCCTGAAGGTAGAACAAACAGAAACTATCAGGCCACAGTTAACTACTAGAGCACCGACCAACCTACTTAACGTCATGTGTTTTCAGCTTCTTTAGTAAACAGTTTAGTTAACCCGCTGCCAGCCTTGGAAAAGGGTTGGAATGGAATGGAACCCTGAAGTTCTGGCAGCTCCTGGACATTTAAAGGTTACAAAAGCAGTAAAAAGCTTGTTTTAGCGTTGAAATGTTGACAAAAAAGCAAAAAGACATTTTGAACATTACAAGCTATTCTAGATCCTTATTGTTTTCAAATATACTTCCTGGATTAATTGTAATTTGATTTTATATTATATTGAACTGTAGTTTTATGGTGCTGTATAAATACAAAAAATGCTAAATACATTAACTTATTTAAATAAAAAATAATGATATTATTGTAATTAAATATCATTATGAAATGCAATGTGGTAAAACAGCCGCAGTGCTTTTCTTGTGGTGAAGATGAGGTGAGAAACCATGTAGGTTACTGGAAGTAAAACAGAAACGACAAATATGTTCATGAGTATCATGTCTTATCTAGTCTTATCTGGGGACTCTCTCTAAAAAAAGTATAAATGAACTTCAAAGTATATACAGGTATGATCCGGACGGATTGGTTTTTACCTTTAAAAGGTAAAAACAAATATTGCACCAATCTAATACTCAATATCAGTACTGGGCCAGTACTTGCATAAAAACTTCATCTGATATAAAAAATAAAACAAAAATGAAACAAATATGAACTCATTCTGTTCAACTAGTCTGGAATATGAAAAATAACACTGGTCATGTGATTCAGTCCACTTAGATGTAATCTTCAAAGAAGGGCACCATCATTACATAGCGTATTAGTTATTAAACTAACAAAATATGGATTGGATCCGCCAATACTCAACGTTTGAGTTGATTAACAGAAAAGGAGTGCCACCGTGCCGCCTCTTTTCTTATTGTTTCAAGACCATTCCCAATGTTCCCAATGGGACACCCACCTGCAGTTTCCACAGGAAGTCCAGGCGTGCAGTGGACTCCACCTGCTGAGCGTGCAGGTAGAGGGCTAGCACAAACACACTGAGGATCACTGGGGTCATCACTTTCAGGGACACCTTACTCATCCTTTCATGGCTGCAGGGAGAACAAGAGACAGGAACTGAAAAAAGTGACATAAGCAGGCAACAGCCACACTGAAACACAATGAAATGGAGTACATTGCATGTTTAGTCTTGTTGTTATATTTTATGTCACTTCTACTCGTGCCTCTAAGTGTCAGTATTACGTTTTAAGATCTTCCAGAAGGCCAAAGACAATGAAAAGGAAAGACAAAAATAGATTCAAGGTTAGCCAGAATGACATGGGCTCATTCTATCATTCGCTCTTACTTTGAACCATATTTCTCAAGAGCACACTATCAACGCTGGTGTCACGAACTTACCAATGTGTTCCATTGTAACCAGACCTGTATATAAAAATAGAAATATTCCCATTAGTGACCTGCATGACTCACAAAGAACACACACACACACACACACACACACACACACACACACACACAGGCTCTATTAAGAGTCTTGGAAAAAAAAGAATTGAAAGTGAAGAGCAAAATCACAATGAACATAATACAAATTTAAACAAAATAATAATATCAGTGTCTACAATATGTGGTTCTCTAAAAGGTCCAGTGAAAAAGGAATGCTTTGTCTACTATATGTGTTTCTCCATCTCTATTGGAGAGCTAGTCTTGAGTTCTGCAATCATGTCTGATAAGAAAGTTTTTTTTTAGGAGTATATCTGATTGGGAATGATGGCTCTAATTGATTTTTACTTTCACTCAGGAAGTCTCCATAATAAGCAACATCAGTCTTATCTAGACTTTCTTTGCTTTAAATTTTAAAGTTGTCCTTTAAAGAGTAGAGCTATGAATCACAGTTTTTCTGACACTGGCAAAAATACTGCCAATTTCTCATAACACCCTCGTGGTTAAATTGCACATCCATGTGCTGCCAGTCCTCTGGCATCATGTTTAAATGGGTTCAGGAAAACAAGGTTTCTGAATGGAGCACTGGTTTGATAGCCAAACAAATCAGCATTGTTTAACTACCACCCCCCTTAAGCTGGGGCCACAACATTTTCATATCTGTCAGGCTCCTATTTCAGAAGCATGAAGGATTAATTTCATTGAATTACTGGTTGATAAAAGGTACATGCTTACATGTTTATGTCTATATTTTTTTGTAACAAATGCTTGGGGTTGTGATTTGCAGGCAAAATGACAGAAATTCTTCAAGAAGGAGGCCTGATTTCATGGCATTGCCTGCACTTTCACTCCCCCCTTAGGGGTACATCTTCAGTAGACTGGGAACATAATGCCATTGTCCAATAAACAACTCCATTATCTCCAAAACAGTAACTTTGCAGGAGAGGGCAAAAACATTCCTAAAATTTAATGTAATTCAGTGTGATGTGTGCAATGTAATCCATTCAATGTAAAATACAGCTTCCGTGTTCAAAAGACATGCATATATACAGTAAACCCTTGCTTATTGTGGGGGTTACGTTCCAAAAGCACCCGCGTATAGTGAAAAACAGCGATGTTGTGATGTGGTAAAAAAAAAAAAGCCTAAAAATAAACCCAAAAATGCTCCCAAAACACTTTAATTTCATTTTAAACTTTTCATTTTAATACATTACCCTTAAAGAAAATGTAAAGGTAAACCCGTATCCGTACTGTACAGTGTACACTGAACTGTCTCCTGCAGTGCTAGAATGTAAAATACCACACATTTTCTTTGGTATAAGCAGGGTAAATACAGTAATAAATTCATTTAATTTACAGTAATAAAATACAGGGCTTTAAAAAGAACAAAATGAAAAACACAAGAACACTTGAGATGCTCAGCGGGGGAAATTCTGGACTGTAGCTGCGTCAAAGGGCAGCAGCCAATCAGCAGCAAGGAGAAATAAATAATGTTCTCGGATTGGCTACTTTCAAACCTCCCACCTCTGAGTACAGGGTATTTCACCATCCCAAGCCGCCCTTCTTTGTGTTCTCTGTACAGTACCACAAAATTTAGAATTATTTTTTATACGGAAATGTAGCTCAATTTACGTAATATTTATGTTACCATGTTAGTAAATTGTATTTTTCTTAATAATTTAGCACTGAAATGCATGAAAAATTATATATTGCCACGAAAAAAGCTGTGATGTCCGGGCCTCGTACGCCACGCCCCTCGTCCTCCTGCGGGGTTTATGTTTGGGTGCGGTGCTTAGCAACCCAACACGAGGATGAGGGGGCATGGAAATGCTGAGGATATCTGCAGTTTCTGCGTTAGCGCGGGGGTTTCAGTGAACAATTATTACTTCCGCGATGGACTGCATTGGTGACTGCTGATCTGCATTAAAGTAGGGGTTTACTGTAGATATTTTTTTTTCTGGACAGGGACAACTGTATACTGATGCAGTTATGTTTCCTGAATTGGAATTACTTTATACACCCAACCTTGACTTTTATTTTTCTGAGTTGAAATGGATCGGAATATGCTCCATCTCCCCAGTAAAGTGAATGCAGCGTACCTTTAAAACTCATTTAAGATGCCCAGTTAGGCATTAAATACCTTTAGGGAACACTAACATTGTTTGTACCATAGGGAACTAACTTTTTCCTGGACAGTGGTCTTTTTCTTACAGTATAGTAAAGAGGCCCTTAATAGTTACGCGTGAACACACCACAGCACGGCACACAGTGTGAACAATGTGAAACTCTTTCTCTGCATTTAAACCATTCACAAAGTGAAGCAGGATGCTGCCACCAGTGGAGCCCAGGGAGCAGTGTGTGGGGACGATACTTTGCTCAAGGGTACCTCAGTGAAGACGGTACCTCAGGGGTACCTCAGTGATGACACTAGCAGTGCTGGGATTCGAACCACAACCTTCTGATTGCACTAAGCCACCAACCACCCCAATAATATATATTATAAATTGTGGCTAGTTAGGCTCAATGTGTCTTTCCTGTACCGTGTGTCTACAGTATCAAAATATATTCTCAATTTTTCTTTCTTTAACAAAACCAGTAGAAACTCACAGAGCATTGGCAGTGACCACCAGGTCGGCGTTATCGAACAGGACCACCAGAGGCCACTCGAGCAGCAGCACAAAGGTAAGCTGAATGAGCAGCATCAGGGCCAGCTTGCCTATACTGCTGATGTGCAGGAACACAGAGCAGGCCAGCAGAGTCAGCAACACGCTGTAAGTGAAGTACTGGAGAACACACACAACCACCAGCAGTCAGACAAACAGGAAGTGGAGACTCATTATATTAATCCAAAACTGAAGGCTACACATTAACATGCTCATTCAGTTACATGCACACACATATGCACTGACCTCAGGGAAAGGGCATGGTGTTTTCTGGCTGGGGCAGAGTGTCAGTGTATCCTCTGCTGTATGTGTGAGGTTGTGCAGCACACACAGAGTCACTGTGCTCTCTGAAACGTTCAGCTCTTCAGCAACACATTCAATCACTCCTTCCTTCTCGCACATAAACTACCAACAGATCACCAAGAACACCCTTAACATCACTTGAATCCATACAGGTTATATTCATGTGCAAGATGAAACATCACATTATGTCATACCACTACTACCATTATACATTATGTTATGCTCCCAAAGTGTGTCAATCCAGTGCGAAGGGGTACATGCACCAAAACAAATGCGTATATGATGGGTCTGCAATGGTTAGTCACCAAAGTAAGTTATTACTTATGTTGATGCATATGCATTAAAAAAAAAAACAACAGTGCTCTATAATTTTCATATCATACACACAGACAATACGACAGATTGCAGTTCACTACAGGATGTGTAGGGGGCGATATGACCTTAAAATATGACATTGATTTTTGCAATCAGTGGGGATTTGAATGATGCCAGTGAGGAAGTAAGAGAAACTGAAGAAAGCATGGTCAACTATCACTTCTACAGCCATCCTAAGTCTGAAGAGCAGCAGTGCATACCATGTTAGCGAAGGCTGAGATGAACAACAGCAGGATAGTGAAGACCCCCACTAATGTGCTGTTGGTACGTGACTCAACTATCTTCTTTGACAATGTCTGCAAAGCAGTGGGGTAGAGCTGATGGAGGAGAAAGAGAGAAAAGAGAAAAAATCAGTACCTCAAAAATCCAAAACATCATTTAAAGCTGATGAAAGCACAAAATAATAGTTCAATGTTTAAAAAAAATTAAGGTCATGGAATACCTACAAAGTTTACAGAACATAAAACTGTGTTTTACATTTTATTGAATTACCATTTGAAATAGAACATTTTAAGGCTGGTTACTTTTGTTATTAAGTTAAAACACAATCTTTACAGTGTGAAACAATGAAGCACTCACCTTAACACAGGAGTAGATGGCACATATGAAAAGGACATTGGCAAGGACTATAAAGACACTGATGAAGACGCCAAGCATTAGTGTTGTGCTAAAGAACAAGAAAAGAGTGAAATGCAAATATTCTGTAAGCGTTTTTCTGTTAGCATTGTTTACGTAAAAATATACATGTTAAAAGGTTATATATTTAAATGTACATATTGCATGTTGTATTTTATATTATATTATATTTTATTATATTATATTATACTTACTGTGGGAAAATAGTAAGCTGAATGAAGCAAATGAAAAAAAAGACCAGCAGGGTACAGGCCACATAACCTCCAAACCGATCATCCACCTTTTTAGAATACTACAGGAATAAAGACGTCAAATTATATAATGACCTTAACTCACTGCGAAATCTATGCAATACCACAAGTGAAACTTTAACACAAAAACACAAAGAGTTATACTGCATGCTAGTTTTAATGTTTGGAGATTTTGGTTAGTATTTAAACATACTGGACCTTTTTGTAAGAAGAGGAAGTGATGAATCAAAATTGCTATGACAACGTATGTCATTTGGAACTACCACAGGGTTTTAACAAAAAAATGTGATGAACTCAGTGGGTTATTTTTGGAGCTGCACATAAACACTCAAACATATTTTTTTCAGTTATGAGTAGCCACTCCCTTTCTGCTTACCCTGTGGGACAGTTGTACAAAAATTAACACTCAAAAATCAGTGCCCAGAAGTCCAAGAGAACGTAATAGGCCTAACTCTGGGTGGCTCTCTAACCCAACGGGATGCGAGCCAGCGTGGGCATCTGTTAGGTAATGTAACAGAACTGGATGTGTGTGTTCCCCGCTAAGCGTGCTGAGCTGTCCAGTGATGTTGCTATAGAGTGAGTACAGAAAGATCCAGGGACTTGTTTCTCTAGGCTGAGTGGAAGCACATGCTGGCCTTTGCCTGCCCAGCCTGGTAGCATCATGTGATTGATGGATTGCTAGTTTGAAGGTGAAATTTGGCTAAGTTTTAAACACATTGTGATTTTCCACATTTGCATGTTACTCGCCCACTATTTAGTAAAAATACACTCAATATTCTTTGCTAACAAATAAATCTACGACATGTTCACCATTTTTTATTATCCACGATATTTTTGTCATATATTTCATTCATCACTACCGACCAATAAAAAGCCACCTAATCTAATTATAATTAGAATTACAATGTGGATCATCGGACAAGTATAAGACATTTAATCTATTTAATCTAAGAGCTAATACGTGACTACCAATGGGACAAAACAGTAATTAGTGCATTTAAAATTTAGTCTAGATTAAATTATTAACAAACAGTTAATAGGATGCCAGATATGGGATGTCAGTTTCATATTCTTTTCATGTTATAAAGGAAACCTGTTTAATTTGACGTATTTTCATTTACAGTTGTTCATTCAACATCTTTAGAGGAAAAACAAGAATAAAAATCTGTGGTTTATGAAATAAATGGATAAGTGCCCTGTGCAAAAACCTTTGATTGGTACTGTATACTGGGGTTAGTACTTAGGTGGAAATAATAACCAGAACTAGCATCTTAGTCATAGATGATGTTTGATATGATGTGTTTTGGACCTTTTTCTCTAGAAACGGTGTCTGGAATGTGAGAAAGAACTTCTTGACGTGGTCTTTTCGTAGTTGGTCGATGCTGCGGGCGTCGATGGCACGTCCCAAAAACTCGTCTACCTCATCCTCAGGGTTTAGAGCCTCCTGAGTGCATCGGCTACAGAAATCAGAGCACACACACACCTCAGAGATACAGCAACAGGTCACACAGCTGTACTGTAGAGTTTGGAAGGAGCTATCAGAAATTCCTTGTATGCAGTGCAAAGGGATCAAATAATGATCCTCCTCTGCATGGCAGTGATGTCACACTGTGGTGCAAATCACTGTCCTGACATAACGCTGAAGTTATTTAACTATTTATAGCAGGCAGCTTGGCTCTGTGCAAAGCCACACAAAGGAAGGCTTTATTGATCTTAACCCCCTACATAAATATTCACATCATGCAGTCTCAGTGCTATAGGGAGACGACCCCCTACAGTAAGACTACCGAAATCTAACCCAGCATGAGGAGCAGGGCCAGACTGTGCGAGGGAACTAGAGCGCTAATAAAAGCACTACTCACTTGTCTTTGCTGGAGGCTTCATCGATGCCCTGGGGACAGGCAGGACATAGAGTTTAGTTACAGTGGTCAGTGCAAACACAGAGAATGACAAAAACACACACACTCACAGCACGGGCTGCTTTACAGCAAAACCAGACTGCAAGACTCAAAGAGAACTTAACAGAGAGAGAAAGAGAGAGAGAGAGGCAGAGAGAGGCAGAGAGAGGTAGATAGAGAGAGAAGACGAGAGAGGGGTAGAGAGACAGAGAAGGTGAGAGAGGGACAGAGAGAGTGTTACTAACAAGAGAGACAGAAAAGAGAGAGAAAGTGTTACAGGAAGACAGAGAGAGAGAGACAGAAAATTAAAAGGTTTGAGAGGGAGAGAGAGACAGAGTTGAGAGAAAAAGAAAGTGAGAGAGAGAGAGAGAAAGAGAGAGAGTGAGAGAGAGGGAGAGAGTGAGAAAGAGAGAGACCAAAAAAGAGACAGAGAAAGAGGCAGAAAGTGACTGAACTGGAATTCAAGATTACTTTTGCTTTGCTGTGCTATTAAGATTTAATTACATTCTACTACATTTAAATTACAGTTACTTAGTTACATTTACTTTTACTTTTTTGTTTCCACAAAACAAGACTTATGGCTGAATTCAAAACAGTGCAAAATAAGGTTGCATGAATTCAAAAGTCGTGATTTGTTTTATTGTCTTTTATTTCATATACTTCCCTGTACAGTATTCATGTTTTTTCTCTCTCTTGATTTTATGTTTAGATATTTCCTGTCTAATACAGTAAACCCCCGTTTTTCGGGGGGGTTATGTTCGAAAAGCGTTGTTGTGATGTGGTAAAAAAATGCCTAAAATGCCTACTTTTATAGTCTAAACCCTAAACATGTCCCCAAATATGCTCCCAGATATTAAATTTTAAATTTTAAACTCAGCTTAATACATTACCCTTGAAGAAAACCTAAAGGTAAACCCATATTTGTTCTGTACAGTGTACACTGAACTCCCGCAGTGCTAGAATGTAAAATACCAACGTTACCCCTGTATAGACTGTACTGTAATTCATGCACGGGCGTTTTCTTTGGTATGCACTGTCGTTTTCTTTGGTATAAGCAAGGTAAATACAGTAATAAATTCATATTTTACAGTTATAAAAATACAGGGCTTAAGGAAGAATAAAATGAAAAACACAAGAACACTCGAGACACTCCACGGGGGAAATTCTGGACTGCAGCTGCGTCAAAGGCAGCAGCCAATCAGCAGCAAGGAGAAATAAATAGCGTTCTCGGACTGGCTACTTCCAAACCTCACGGCTCTGAGTACAGCGGCATTTCACCATCCCAAGACACCCTTCTTTGTGTTTCTCTCCACAGTACCAAAAAATGTATAGTTTGGGTGTGGTGCTTAGCAACCCAGCACGAGGACGAGGGGGCGTGGCGGACGAGGCCCGGATGTCACAAAAGTAAAAAACATGCAGAGGATATCTACAGTTTCGCCATTAGTGCGAGGTTTCAGCAAACAATTATTACTTTGGTTCTCAGAAAAAAATCTGCGTTGGACTGAAACCCCAACTGCTGATCCACGTTAAAGTGGGGGGTTACTGTACTTTGTAAAGCTGCTTTTTGATACTTTGAACACACAAAAGGTACTGGATAACTGAAAAGCTTGCTTAGGGACAGCAATGGGTTCAGAATTTGATGCTGACTTATATTATATGGACAAAAGTAATGGGATGCCTGACCCTTACACCAACAAGGACACTGTATTCAGATACATATGGAGTTGGTCCCCCTTTGCAGCTGCTATAATGGTTCTGTCCCCCATGCTCTGGACTCTGAGGGTAACTTGTTTTCCTATAACAAACTAGATAAAACGTGAATGCCCTGAAGTGGCAAATAGCTTTGGTTTTAAATTTGATTTTATTCCATTAATGTCTTAGTTGAGATTTACAGAAATATTTGAACTGCAGCTGTGTGACTGTGTTTAAAGGGAACACTGCTGTTAAAAAGCTCCTTATTTGTTTGAAGCGTTTGCAAATCAAATGTTTTCGCACTTTTGTTCATATAGCAGTACTTTTAAAATAAAAGTGCACAATACACTACTATTGAATTCATTATTTCAGTTTGCGTATAACAATGCAATAAATCACAATAAATCCCAGAAAACCATGCGATTAATACTTGTTGCCCAGCATACATTTTTACAGTGGAAGTTATATTATTGTGTTTTATTTAATTTTAATTCTGATATTGTTAGTATTGTGTTTTTTATTCTTCCCTCTATTGAGCTGAGGGTGAGTTATGGGTTTTGTCACTGTGCGTCAGCTCGCTGGTGGAAAGCAGTCCCACTGCTGATAAAACGCAGGATCCAGCAAAAGTAATTCACACTTAGAAAGTGCCTCGGAGCTCATGCAATTACAATGTGTTGCTTTTGCTTCTGTTATTACAAAATGTGGAAACATCATTCAGTGTGTGTGTGTGTGAGTGTATGTGTGTGGTAGTGCAGGGCTCACCATCTGCCTGAAGACTTTGGAGTCTTTGGTCCTGGAGAAGGATCTGTCGGGCACCCAGCGTGGCACTAACCCATCCGAGGAGTTGGCCCTGGCACGCTGCATCCTGGCCATCATAGCCTTTTCCTCTTTCTTCACACACACACAAACAACTACATTACACACTACCACAACCATTGTATGTGCAGCTCTCAAGAAGCCACTTATAATTATTTAAAACATCTCAAATTTTACCATGACTCAGTCCAATTATTTTGTTACAATTCAGAATTAGGCTAAAGACCACAAGCGGGAACTCAAGCATAACATCATGGCTGATCTGGCTGCTGTAGATAATTAAAGTTATAATGTTGTTCGTGATAAGACATGACTTCAAATCTGCTTTAATAAGTGCAAAGCCTTTTGCATTAGGGAAAGATGCGATATCAAGTTCACAGCCCAGCTCTGGCAATATTTGCTAGAACCTCTTTAAAGGAGTCTGTCAAGCATTCATAGCCCACATTGGAATGCAGCATTGTATTGTGTTTAATTCTGGTAAACTCAAGGTTTTGTAGTTTTGTTGTCGTATCTGCCAACTGAAAAGCTTGCTTTAAGGCAATGACAGGTTTGGAATTTGAGGCTGCCACTCAAATATTATCTTATCAAAGTTATGTAATTTTTTAAAATGTTTTTATAATTAACAGCATGTGAAAAACACTTTTCAATCAATGGGAATCAAATAGTTCAATCAGAACAATTGTTTTAAATACACTGATGTTACTGGAAGAACTTCAAACACATAACTTAAGAACAATACACCATACATTTTATCCTTTTAAAAGATTTTTTAAAAGATTTTCTTTGGTGAAAAACTTTTACATTTCATATGACACTCATATAATATTCTTGTATAATAACAAGACAGTTGTATCACTACCTTCAGATCAAAGCTGGAACACAATGATGCATTTCTACACCCCTTATGTGAGTGTGTAAAACTGACCCGTTTCTGGCTGCAGCCGAGCACTAGGAAGGTCTCTATGTTGTTGTCTTTAATGTATGCGTTTCTCTCTTCTCCGAAACCCGGCTCCACCTCATAGTCTCCATTCAGATACTGCAGCGTTGCTTTGGTGATGTGGATGCGTCTGTGGACATAAGCAACAGACTATATACGTTTTATTACCATAAACTAGACACCAGATGATCCTTTTAGATGTTTTATTCAATATGTCAAGAAGTTATTAAATGACAAATATATCTCAAGATTTGATTTCAGTTATGAGGTATTCAAGATTCCTTTAGTTATAACTCCATTCTTGATGTTCTTACGTTTTCCCAATAGTTAAGGAATCACAATGTACACTACCGGTCAAAAGTTTTAGAATACCCCACTTTTTCTGTTTTTTTCAAGCGGTTCAATGTCTCATTGTTCATTCTGCAGAAAGAACTATGTTGCAGAAGTTCCCATCAGTGTGTGGCACTTATAGATTGCTTTGCTTTCACTCTTTTGTCCAGTTCATCCTAAAGCAGCTAGATGGGTTTTAAGTCTGGAGACTTCTGGCCACTCCATGTTTTCCAGCTCACCATCTTGTTCTTTTTTCTAAGGTAGTTCTGGCAGAGCTTGGACCAACTAGGCACGTACCAGGGGGTACTGCATGGCGCTACAGACTTATTTCCCACTTCTGGGTAACCTTACCATTTCTATACCTCTCGCACTTCAGCACTGTCCTTTGTACCATTTCATGCTATTCATTGGACTTGAACTACTTGAATTTCTATTTAAAAAATGCTTGAAACACTGGGGTGTTCTAAAACATTTGACTGGTAGTGTACATAAAGCCTGTTTATGTCCTGACAACTGACATAACCCTACATAAATGTATAAAAGCTTTTTCCAAAAAGCAGCAGTTGTCATTTTCTAAGGTTAAATGACATCAAAAGTGTCTAAAGCAGACTTAACACATGTTATGAATGTTTAAGTAGGTTTATGTCAGTTGTCAGGAAAGGTATACACTGGTATCACAAAGTCTTATGAACGTTTCACCTTCAGTGAAGTGTCGCCAAAGCTAGTTTTTGTTCTGTTTTAATTTTGGTTCCATATTCAATACAGAGAAAGTGATTGAAAAATGTGAGTGTTGATTTCTAACTTTTGAACAGCAGTGTTTAAGTAGTCTGTTCAGAGCGATCTGTCCGTGGGTTGTTTCTTGGTGGACAATGTTTAGGCTCACCCTGCTTTGCCTCCAGCCTCCATCTGGTTGGCCAATGTGACGTCATTAGACCACACATCAAACTGCCACTTACGCAATCCCAGCACCCCGCAGTGCACACGGCCGCTGTGGATCCCCACCCGCATATTCACGTTCACTCCTGTCACCTCTCTCACCAAGCTACACACACACACACACACACCAGAATATATTGTTAGGTGTGGGGTGTCATAACGATGGTGACAGTTTCACTGCCCTGATGATACAATAATATAATTTATTATAATATTAATTTTAGTTTATTACAGTAATATTCAATATTACTGTAGTGCTCACTGCTTGCATGCACATTTTGCAAGGGGGGTATTTTTAGGTCAAAAATACCCCTAAAAACTTGGTTTATTGCTTTATAGTCTATAATCCACTACTGTGCATAAAGTTGCTTATACCACTTTTGTGAATTCATTATATTTTCATAAATAAACAGAACATAACACAACAGAAGTAGACTCACGAAATGGCCTCAATCATATCCACTCCCATCTCCACGCAGCAGTGAGCATGGTCAGCTCTGGGCTCAGGCAAGCCTGATACACAGTAGTAACAGTCCCCCAGGATCTTTATCCTCAGACAGTGGTTCTCCTAACAGCACACACACACACACACACACGAATGACACAGCAACTGAAAATCAAAGGGGAATTCCATTGATTCCTTTAAATGTCTGCATAATTCAACCACTAAGATGGGGTTCTTCAGAGTGATTTGATGTGAAGCTTACAAAGTCAAAACTGTTCTCAGTGGTGATGAAAGTAATCAGATGTCCAAAGCTTTTAATGTTTCTAAAAGCTATGTCCCAGTAAGTAAGCGGTTATATTGTTTTGTTCAGCTATATTTCATTGTTGTTAAATATACTCTTTGACACTCTGATTGTCTTTCACAGCAGTAGCAGTAGCGGTGGGTGGTAGTAGCCTAGTGGGTAAAACACCTACCTGTGAATCTGCTGACCACAAAGTTGCAGGTTCAAACCCCCACATTCTACCACTGTGTCCTTGAGCAAGACACTTAACCCTCAGCTGCCCCAGGAGGGCTGTCCCTGTAACTAATGACTGAAGTTGCTCTGGATGAAAGTGTCAGCCAAATGCCCCCTTTACTCTTTAAATGTAGGCAAGGTAAAGTAAGACTTTAAGGCAAAGAAAAATATTTAGTTACAGTAAAATTAATTTCTCATCAACCCGAACTCTGAGTGACTTTGTTCGCATCTTAACAACTGATTTTTTCAGAAATTTGGAAAAATCAGTGGAATTCCCAGTTTTGTTGTCATTTTAGATATTTGCTGTCCCAAAATCATAAAAATAATCATAAATCAATGTGTGTATAAAAAGTCTTAAAAGTGCTGGTTTATTATGCAATTATGGATCAATGTCATAAGCTTCAGTAAGCTTATGTAACTAATATGTAAGTTATGAGGTCCACTGTAGCTGTAACTGTTTTTACAGCAGTTTTGTAGCATTCTGTAGTATTATTGCTTCTCAGATATGCCCAACATGTACAAACCTGCTTGTTTATTTTCACCAAATGCTATGCACACACTGATAAGGCGGTAAAGGATGATCAGACCTGTCAGCCCTTCAGGATTCAATAAGGTTCTTATTACATGACTTCAATATAGAAATATCATTCTGTGATCCCTAAATGAAAACACAAGGCTGAAATATTGTATTTCGAGCGGTAGGGCCGTAACAATTATCAATAACACATCAAGTAAGATGTTCAACCTCGGATGATGAATGAATTTGTAATAAAAGACAGAATTTAACTCAAGAAAACCCACGGGACAAAAACATGGCAGCGTTAGGAGCTCAGGCTTGTGGGCTTAATTAGGATTTGATGGTGTTTGCTTACCCAGGCTAATTTGTCGAAACGAGCAAAAAGTTCATTAAGCGTCATCACCAGCTCCTGGGCAGTGCACTGCGATGCCAAACTCGTGAAGCCCTCAATGTCTGCAAAGAGGATGCTGCAAAAAAAAAAGGGAAAAAGGCAAGGACAAAAGATAGACAGAGGGAGAAAGTGGATCAATAATTACGCAAGTGCCTTGTCTGGGTCATGGTGGTTGGTGTAAAGAGGTTGGTTCAAGAATCATCATTTCCGCTGCGGCGCGGACCGGAGATGGGTCACTCTCAATGAAGAGCCCCATTCCTCAATCAGGATAAAAAAAACAGAAGCTGGCCAGCCTCTTTAGAGAGCTCATATCCACCGAGCCTGGAGGTTCTCATCAACAACAATTTAAAGGTGACAGAATGAAGCCACCAAGAGCACGCCACGCTGAAGGGCAACAGATGGCACTGTTCTCTTCCCTGAGCCTTCCGCTGGGAAAATTTAAAACATTTGGCGAGAAGTATCCTTGCCCTTGTAGTAAAACCAGGCAATTTTACGCATTCAGCTCTTCCTGAGCAAATGTGACACAGATGCTTCGAGCTGGAGCGGACTACATGAGCTCTCTCTCTACTCTAGGACTGCTGGATGTTGAAGAAAGGCATTCTTGAGGCTTGTAGCAAACTCACACTGCTGTTTCACTCAGCTCGGAAAATTAGCTGCTTAAAATTGCAATGCAGAACAGAACCCTCGGGGCCGCCTGGGTCTTCAGAGAAGACTTAATGATTTCTGAGAACTAAAAAAATACACGTCTATAATTTTCTTTATTTTTTTCAATAGAATCATTGAATCATTCATGTGCTTTGCAAGTATGACTTCTTCTTGTATGTGATTGTAAGGTATTACCTGGATACAATAGGGCTTATATCTGGTAAGGAACAATGAGTAGGAATAAACATTTTCTGCTACTCTGATTAAACAAATCAGTTAAGCGTTTCCATAGTGATGTGAAGTCCATGAACATTGCAGTCAAATTTGATATTTGAATTTGTTAACCCCCCCCCCCCTCCAGACACTCCAAAGGTACAGGCTATTGCAGCTCAGATGCATCTAGTGGTCAAACTGTAGAATCCATAAAAGTGTTTCCCCTCAAGGGAAAGAAACCTTTTAAATGTAAATCTAATTCATTTCTCCTTGTAATAGTTAAATCCTGTTGAACCCACTGAAGGACTTTATTTGTAGACTATTTCTGAAAACTGGCTCCTGAAAACCAACCCTCAGATTTTCTTTGTTTAATCAAAATCTTGGAGTGAAACTTTATTTGGGTAGCCCAAGTAAATGCAGATGCTTTGTAAGATGTATTAACTGCATAATATATAAATTAACTTTAAACTGTCACTATCTTACCATTGACCTCAACCCAAAACCTAATCCTGATCCACAAGCTCTGGTCCAAATCTTAATCCTAACCCTAATGCTGCTGATAACTGACTTTCACATGATGTTTTTTTTTTAACAATATAAATGTCTGTAGATAATCTATAGAGGGCTATTCAAATAAAGCTCAGTTTCTAAATCTAAATCTTTCAGCAGTCTATTGTCGTTGAGGGAGAACTCATGGAGTACTCATGCTTTTCTCATTATCTCCAGAACTTCGTGCCGCTAAATGCATTAATCTAGTCTTTACTCATGGGGTGGGTGTGAAAGAATTCAGAAATCACAGATCCTTTATTATTACAGTACTTACATATATAATATATCTCTTGAGACAGAGAAACATTGGTCATAAGACTGACATTTCTCATGTGAATCAGCATCTTATTATTACTGTACTCTATTACACCCACACCTAGACCACAAATCTGCAGCAGGTGGCATTTACACAGAGAAAAGCAGCCAATCTAAAGTCATTTAAGATAAACAGAAAATTGCAAAGAGTCTGTTTTCACCCCATCAAAGGTTACTAGCAAAGTTACATCATATTTTACTTCCTTTTAGCCTGAAAGCTGCGAGTTTGTAGTTGAGAATATACCAAACATGCTAAATTAACTAAAACGCATTGAATGTTTTATTCCATGAACTATAAAAAGGAACTTGAGCTTCATGTTTTTTCACACTTTATTCACACTTTTCTACTTGCTATATCTGTCCAGTGGCCAGAAGCCTTTAGCCTGGCATCAATAGTCTTTGAATAGGCTTCATGCACTGGACTAAACAGGAAACTGACCAAGACGTCAGGTTCTTCACATCCCTCTGGTGGATTATATGTATTTGTATTAGACATGTTATGGTTCTTAAATATGAGAATAAAAGAAGCTAAACTGCATTTTAAAAATGAAAAACAATTGTTCCACAACTCATTTCCCATATAATGACAAACATGGATACATGCAAACTACTCCAATGTCAGATTTTAATGAGTTAAAGATGGACAAAATGTATCACAACCAAGACGCATCGTAAGAAACTGTCCCACTAGTTCCCACCTCCGAATAATTTTATCCCATGGGTTACGCGTTCTGGTATTTTTGCCTGAGGTACAAACCCTCAGTCACTTGATTTACAACTCAACCGACTTAATGCTAACATGAAAACCAGATGTATGTCAAACAATTCAGCTGGGTAAATGAGAACCTATCTTAATGAGTGTGAATTTGTGAGGAATATCGCAGTACTTACTGGAATAAAGTGGATGGAACTGGCGTTTACAAGCCAACATGTTTCCATCTATATCTGTGCCCACCTTAATTGTGGCAACAGACTGTATAACCCCACACTGTAACTTCTTACTCTCAAGTAATAAATGACTTTTCCAAAGCTTTCTGTCCTGAGCTGGCCTTTATTTACCTGACGTTGTCGTGTTTCTGGATGTAGATTTTGTGGAACATCATATCTTCCTTCTTGGCATTGATATCTGCCTTCATCTCCATGGCAACATGCCGTGGCAGCACTGAAAGCAGCAGGCGCTCCTGGAAAGAGTTTCAGAGGGAACCTCAGTGAGCATGTGCTTATGCTTATGGGATCAGATGGGTGAGTCGGAGAGTTTTTAATTGTTTTCGTAATTTGTTTGTGTCAGAAACAAAGAGAAAATCATAACATATGGAGGTACTGATTATTAAGAATTAGCTAGTGATCTTTAAACTTTATGCTGTATGCAGTTTTGGAGCACCAGAGAAACAACACAATAAGCCAAACCAGGAAAAATGGCCATTGTGAAGGGCAACGTATGTTTCAGACCTTTTTAAGTAAAATGGTCCTGACTTTATGAAGTACTCTTTTTTTACTAAAAGGTCCATTTATTTTAAAGTAAAACTTTAATGTAGAGTTGGGATAACACACTTCTTTGTACAGAGAGATACTTATATACTTATTATAAACACTCTTTCATTTATTTAATTTGTAGTCAAAATGACCATTTTGTATGTTACCTTTTTTTGAAACGATGCCTTCAACACTACATATAATATCAACAATATTTATTTTTCCAACTTCTGCCAAAGCTCTCAGTGACAATATGTGTCCCTTCAAAGAGACACACTAACATTAACACCAGCTTCTACACACACACCTCAGCTGCCTTCCACATACCTTTCTCATGTGCATCTAGAATGACCAAAGAAGAGATTTCTGAGGATAGATTATAGAAGATTGCTTATGGGTCGATAGGGAATTAACTGGTTTTGTGATGTCATTAAAGACCCCTCATTCACATGTAAGTACTTATTCAGCCTACAACAGTTCACACTGAAGTTTTGCAGCCCAGAATTCTTTTTGAATGAGACACAGTGCAGTTCATTAGAACACAACAAGCTTAATTGAACAGCAACAAAAGTAGCCTTATTTCTAAGGGGTAAAAATGAATTATGACTGTTTGTGGTACTGTTTGTGGTACACAACACCTAACAGACATTAGCAGACCTCAGGAGAAACATGAATACAGCTGGTCTTAAGCACACACTAGTGTATATAAATATAATGTGTGGAGGAATATGTATGGCCCTGCATCTTGACCCCTTGTGTGTGTGTTTACCTGTTGCTGGTTCTCTCTCTGCAGGTGTATTCTGGCCTGTATATATCCTCTGGTCTCTTTGAATGCCTGTCTCTGAGACACCTCAGCTGGGTAATGTGTGCAGATCCCAATGATGTTAGTGCACAGGAAAACCAGTCCATTTGCACATAACTGCAGTTCAGAAGAGAGATAAGAGAGAAAAACAGATAGATTGATATATAGTTAATGTAATTATGAAACAATGTCAGGTCTGAGTTTATAGTACTGTACTATCAGTTTATCTATATCTGTTAGCTCTTCATTAAGGAGATTCAGACTCGTAGATGCGGTTTAGGACACAGCATAACTTGCTGTGAGCTATAAAAAAAAGTTGTAGTTTCAGCCAACACCAGGGCTGGTGTTCACAGTCCGGTAGTAAAGTGGACTGATATAGGATAAGATTCCTCTGTATTTGTAACAGTTGTGACAAAAAATGATTTTAGATCAGCAGTCCTACATCTGAGATGGTTTATAAAATGAGCACCCATTGTCTAAAAGGCTGCAGCAACATTCAGGTAGGTTTTTTATGTCTTCAGTATGCCAAATTGTATCCTAAACCACACCTTAATGAAGAGTCAGACGTGGTTTGAGTGAGTTGAGAGAAGTTTTAGGAACATATTGATGGAAACCGTTTGGGTGACTATTGACTTCTTGGGTTTGTTAGAAATAATAGCCTTGCAGTTCCAGCTTGAACATAAAGAAGAGAAAATGGACTTCAAACACTGATAACATCTGAGATAATAAAAAAATGTGTACATAAGCTTTTTTGCTGAGCTATTCCTTTGAACTGGCAATCTAAACATATTAAATATTCACCAGGTTTACTGTAAAAAAAAACAACATCAAGTGTTTTGTTACTGTTCTGTTGGGAATAATGCCAACGGCCATGTATATTATACCCTGATTGTGATATCAGCACTCAAACCGTTCAGGTGCTTAAACTACCTTTGAGTAAAACGATGTTGATTGTATGCTTTCAATGACAATTGAAAAAGAAAAGTACTGTTATATATAAACTCGTTAACAGCAGGGTAACAGAGAGCCTGGTGAAACTGCCTGTGCCCAGTCGTAAGTCATAACAGCCTCAGTGCATGATGCTACAAGGTGCTGGCCTGGTTATCCACTAGCGCACCAATAAACACAGTGAGTCCATTAGATTGAGTGTCGTGAGTATACAGAGTCAGTCAGGTGGGAATAAAACTTGTTACACTGGTTCTGTGACCCAGATCAGCACCTGCTGATGCCTATCAGCTTTAGGGGATGCTGCAGAGAAGGGAGGGTCTAAAGAATGCGAGGCTTATGGAGTAATGCTGGATGATCTGTTAGCGCTGAATGACTTATTCCACAGTGCTAAATAAGACAACTACTACACACCGCTCCGGAGGCAGATATGATTTTAGACTGAGGATACAGCAGGTCACGCATACCAAAAACTCATCACACTCTGAATGTGACCAGGAACAGTCAATAGAGATTTCAAGTCGGTTACACACACACTCTCCAGACAAACAATCTTGCCAGTCTGGTTGTGGGGAGTCATAAAAAAGAATAATAACATTGGATGGCTTTCATTAACTGAATCCACCAGGGCAAACATTTGAAAAGCCTTCTATAATAACAGTAAAGTCATCAACACTATGAAATAACACAAGCAGTCAATAAAACAATCACTTAAATGGCCAAAAACTGCTAAAATAGTCAATACAACAATTGGATTCTGTATTAAGTTGTGAAGTGAGTGAAAAGACTGTGACTGGATTACTGAGTGAATTGATAGATGAAGAACTGAGTTTAAACTAGGCTGATTATCTGGCTGACTTGAATAGAGGCCAGTATGGAGACACTCAGCCAAATCATAAATGGCTGTTTGTCAGACATACTGTGCACTATTTACATAAAGAAGCCAGTATATGAATTCTTACCAAGAACTTTGCATTAAACATACTGTATTATATGACAAAAAGCTCAAGATATGTACGGAACATCCAGTTGTAAAGAGTCAGTAAACACTGTTCTGTAGTAGCTGGTGTTGCAAGGCCAGATTTTAAAAAGATTGTTTATTTAATTAGAAATGTCTTTGAGGAGCTCAGGGACCACACACACAACTCGGGGCTGTCATTAGAACCAAGCAAAGCTAAATCTATGACTGAAGACTCAAACGTTAACTGCTCCATCTATTCTTTTGTCATTTTTAAGATATTTGAATAAAATCTTTCATAATCGGCAACAAAATCATTCATAAAGAAGGCACAGGTGTAAGAAATGGCCTTACATTTACGTGGAAATTATATACAGTAACCTCCGCGCTTTTCGTGGGGGTTATGTTCCAAGAGCACCCGGGTATAGTGAAAAACTACGTTGTTGTGATAAAAATGTCTATTTTTATATTGTAAACCCTAAATATGCCCCAAAATATGCTCCAAAAACACTTAAATTTCATTTTAAACTCATTAGCCTTAAAGAAAATGTAAAGGTAAACCCGTATTCGTACTGCACAGTGTACACTGAACTCCTGCAGTAAAATATCGATGTTACCCCTGTATAGACTGTACCTGTATAGACTGTACTGTAATTCATGCGCGGGAGTTTTCTTCGGTATAAGATTTGTTTGGTATAAGTAATAAAATAATTTAATTTACAGTAATAAAAATACAGGGCTTTAAGAAGGACAAAATGAAAAACACGAGAACACTCGAAACGCTCCACAGGGGAAATTCTGGACTGCAGCATCACAGGGCAGCAGCCAATCAGCAGCAAGGAAAAATCAATAACATTCTCGGATTGGCTAATTTCAAACCTCCCGCCTCTGAGCACAACTGACTGTGACGTCCGGGGCTTGTCCGCCACGCCCCCTTGAACTCGCGTTGCTTGTTGATGTTTGGGGCGGTGCTGAGCAGCGGAGCTTCATTCCGTTCAGGTGTCTGATTGCCTTGATAACCGCTGCATGGCACACGAGGCCCGGATGTCACAGTCAGAAGCAGGAGGTACGAAAATGGACTGAAACCGCGACTGCTGATCTGCGTGAAAGTGGGGGGTTACTATACTGTATATTGATATAACCTACATCCATTTATATCATAAACAAACAGTTATGATACACATAGACATAACCTATAACCATCACAGAAATACCTAGATAAAGTCGTAAAGGGGCATAAGAGAATTTAGAATATTATTAATTTTAGATCCTGCAATGCAGGAGTGTCCTGCTGTGTGAACCTCTCCTGTCCTCACTAAACCCATCCAACTTTATCTCTAGACTTATTACTTTAAAGATATTGGTCGACTCTTGGACTTTTCAGGCTATCCAGCCTCTCTGTTGCGTTTCTTACAATTCCAATTTCCCCCATATGTGACTTGGTCTACTTTTACATATTGTTCTTCCAACCTTCTTTGGTAGACATCATCATATCACTTTAACACAGTTTTAACATGTTCCCACATTTTTGCTGTCAGTAAAAATCAGTTCATCTGCACTATATCCAGAAAAGCTCTGCTGGTTCTGTTTACATGTTATGCACATATTTTGTGCAAGACGTTATTGGTGGTAGGAATATCATGAATACAGTGATGGATAACTGGAGACTCTCATCCTTCTTCAGCAGGCCATGGTTGCTTGGCAACAATAATATGTTCTAAAATATGATATTTAAAGGCAGAAGTATTGTTATTAATAATAAAATAATTATCACACATTTTGATCGTTTTATAAAAGCAATAAGTCACTTGAGAGTGTGTGTTACAATGATTTTATCTCCGCTTCACGTCATGCCTTTTAACACCCTTACTGCAATGCACAGCCTCTCGTGGCTTATTGCTTTATTACATCATTCTATGATTTAAGATGAACTCATCTCTCATTGTAATCCATGCAGTTACCGAATCAAAATCCAAATCATGGCTTTAAAGGGTTGAACATCTATTGTCTGTTTTAGATTCTTCAGGGTAGCCCCTCTTTGTTTTAGCACTGCACACTCTTGGCATTCTCTCAAGCAGATTCATGGGGGATGCTTTTCCAACAGAAGATCCTGAGACCTTGCTGGCTGCTGAAAAACTACTTGTCGGTGGAAAAAAAATAAAATTTGCACCTGAAAAAATCTGTTGTGTAATTAAGTTCATATATCAAATTTACAGTTTTTGTTTGTCTTAGAAATACATATATTTTTTATATTTGTCTTTGACTAGAACAGTATATTGTGCACTGTTGGGTGAAAATATCTGGCTTTTCTCTTTCTCTCTCTCGGTGACCCTACTACTGGCGATCAAAACTTTGCCTTTGCATGGAGAAGAAACTGTTTCCTCTAAAGATTATATTGTCAATATAATTTAGGAGCAACACAAGTGAGGAGTATTCACATTTCAGTCCCCAGGGATAGGGAGCGCCTCTATCACACCAAATCTGACCGTCTGTCTGTATCTGACCGTCTATCTGTATCTGACTGCCTGTTTTAAATCATCTCAACTCTCATCAGTCAGAACACACATTAACCCCTTCAGGAGTGACTAGTTTTGGAATGAGTGACCACAAAATCGTGCCTGTATTTGTTGGCGGTGATGGGCGATGAGCACACCGGTTACTCTCAGGCTTATTTCTTATTTCCATTTCCTCCGCAGTGCCATTCATTATTCAGCACGTCAGTGTCTGACCCGTTGGAATTAGCACTTCATATAAACTTCAAACCCAGCACAGCACGCCCACTGAGAGCTGGCAGAAAGGAGGCCCTTCAGCCTGACACACACACACACACACACACACACACACACAGAGGAGTAGAAAGCATAGCAGCAGGATGAGGTCATTCTGAATAGTAGAGAAAAATATCCAAAAGCTTTCCTTCCCCACCACCGAAGAAGCTTCATTTAAGTGTATCACTGCAGTTGCCAGTGAAAAAGCTACGGGCTGTGAGTGAAACGCGAAACCACTATCAGCCCCAGGAATGACATTACTGAATACACCACGGAACTGTTATGATTTAGATTCTTGAACATGTGCTCCTTCCAGATGCTCCACTGTTTTACCTCAATAAAAACTTTTACATCGCAGTGTGGCACCTCACCTATTGAAATCTACTGAAATATATTCAAATCTATTGAAAGTGCAGAAGTGACGCAATGAGAGAAGCACTATGTGGCAGCTCGCATAGCTCTCCAGATCAACCCTTATCACAGATCACTGCTAGCATCTGGAGCACTGACATGGTATACAGCCAGAGTTCTGACAAAAACACCTTTGTCTGCATCGCCTAAGCATCGGGACTGAACAAACAGAGCCGAGAGAATTAAATAGTTGGAGTGCAGTGTTTCCCATGGGTTGTTTTCAAGCCAAGTGGCATTATTAATGCTAATGCCATCAATTGTGCCAAGGGCTGGGACAATGCACAGGTTTTGGGCAGCCATTAGAAGGTCAGTTCTTTACATTCTCAGCACATTTATTTTCAAGAAACACCTAATGATCAGGACTGATCAGGAGGTCATTTATATTCTGAACACAGCACAGCTGAATGCTTTACTGCTCAGACTTGGCCTAAGAACTATCAACATATATTTCAAATGGAATTATGTAAGAATAGTACATTTCTTACAAATTTGGAATATATGGAATGTATAGAGAAAATATTACAAAGACACATTATACACTATGTGGACAAAAGTATTAGGACACACCTCTTAATTATATTCAGGCGGCCCGTAATTTCCGGTGAAGCTCAATCTTAATGCTTCAGCATACGAGGACATTTTGGACAACACCATGCTTCCAACTTTGTGGACAGTTTGGTGAAGAACCTTTTCTATTCCAGCATTCCAGTGCACAAAGTAGGGTCCATAAAGGCATGGTTGGATGTGTTCGGTGTGGAAGAACTTGACCGGCCCAGAGCCCTGAACTCAACCCCATCCAACACTCCAACATCTTGTGGAAGCTGTTATAGCTGCAAAGGGAGACCAACTCAATATTAAATGTATTTGAATGCAATGTCATTAAAGTATATATATATA
>JBBIGA010000132.1:28467232-28483374 GCA_037576975.1 Alestes dentex | reverse complement strand
TATATATATATGTACAGAAAGATATCTACCTATTTATAGATATTTATTTATTTATATAAGTATAATATAAATGTATTTGTATTGAATAAGGTGGTCATTCATTATGCTTTACAGAGCACAAGCATAAAAGCATAACAACAAAAGTATGTAATAAAGGTCATCTCAAAAATTAATATAGAATAAAAGTAAGATTTAAGATCATTTGAATTAAACAAAGGTAAACAAAGTCAAAGTGAGCAAAATAAAAGAATTAGGGTAATTTTCTCAATGGCAACCATTTAGAATCATTGTTTACTTTGTGAAATTATAGGCTAGAAGAAGCAGACATGTGACCATGCATCATGAAGAATAGGCATTCTGTTAACATTTCGCAAATCTGATGTAGCTGCATTGTTTATAGTGTTCAACGAGGGCCAGTCAACAACCCAGTCCTGCATATTTACATCATATATACATCCCCCTCACCCCACTCCAGCTATAGTTTCATTAGTAAATTGCACCACAACTGAATTCAGGCATCATTTTTTCTTCATTCTACATATTGTGAGAGTATTAAATTGTTTCCAGTCTTACTTTGTTGAATATATAATAGGTGTATTGAACCACTGAACCCGTCTATCAAATCGAATTGTGAGATGACTGTATAGTTTCCCTAGTTGAAAAAAATGCCACACACTTATTTTTTTCTAAGCTAAAGCTTCCACATTCCATTTTGTGATTACCTCTAGATATACAGATTGTAAAACAGTTTATAATATATTAAATAAACATGATTCATCAAAACATCCTCAGAAAGTCACCTGTCTCATCATCATTGTTCACAGTAAAACATTTGCGAGTGGCTAGAAGGTACGTTTGTATGTTACTGCCTTCAAAAAGGCCAACATCGCAATTAAAATGAACAAACAGTGTAGTGTGTACCCAGCATCCATTTATTATTTAGGCTGAGGTAGTAAAGCTCTCAGCGATGAAGGCTGACCTTTCTGGGAGATACGGTGATAAAGCCAACACACATTCTTTCACCTTAAACTGCAGGTGATTTTTATTGGGGTGGGTGTGAATGGATAGGAATGGGAATGTCCCATCCACTTCCTTTTTCTTATTGTCTACAAAGTGGCGCTTTTGTAATTCTCTGCCCACTGTGGCCACTGTGGGCGTACAAGCTCCTGTTCAGAATGAAGAAAGTAGTCTAAACCGGTTTCAGCTTATTAGCTGTTTCTAAAATGTTGGATACAGTTTTGCTGAATGTATCGCTAAACATACTAATTTATTAGTTTTTTGTTCTTACTTATGTTACATTTTATCATAGACAAAATATACCACTTATTGTAATGGACCCGATGACTAATACCGTTATTGGACTAAATACCAATTCGGACTGCAACAAAACTAAAGTATATTAAACAAAAACAAACAGTCTACAGTATTTCAGGTCATTGTATTATTCTATTTTATTTTATTTTGATCTATATTATCATTATATTTTTATTTATTATTACTTTCAACAAGATTTTTTTGGTTTTTGGTTACCTCAAATGATTAGTTAAAACCAACAACAATAACCTGACTTTAATACTATTTAACTATATGAAACTTTTTCTTGTGACCAAAGTTTTGGAGGACTAGGGAAATCTTATTCATTATGATTCACATGCATGTATCTTAAAGCTCTACAACAGCAGCTCGGAGGGAGGACAGAAATAAGAAGGCCGCATGCAGGAGCTCAGCAAAAATCCAGTACTTACACAGCACGGGGAAGAGCAGCCTCAATTTATCCCCTTGACAACTAATGACACAGCACTCGGTTTGGACAAAAAGGCTTTGCTTTGGAAAAAAGAGGGCACACAAACATCTTCAGAGTTAAGGGTCCACGCTGGCAGGCAGGCAGAAGAGCAAAGCTCATCAGACATCCATTTAGTTGAGATGACGCATTTGGCTCCCATAATGCCATCACGACTCTAGCTCGTGTCGTTAGGATTCTCTCATTGCTTTTTCTCAAAAAAAAAAAAAAACATTTCTCAATCAAGGGGCCTTCACTGAAGTAAACATGCATAACTGGCAAGGGAAGCAGAAATTAGCTAAGAGGCAAACCGCTTACAAAGATCCAACGAGGAGATCTGATAACACTGCATTCACAGTTTGATCTTAGTAGAAGGGGGACACAATGAGCAGCTGAATGAAGGATCTGGCCTGAGAAAGAAGTCATGATTCAGTGAATCAGAGATACGCTCTTCACAGCTGCAATGAAAGAGTGTTTTCATTCATCCTCAGGCAATACTAGACAACATTCAGCACGTCAAGAGCTCAAATATTTAGCACCCACTTACCCAAACATGCCAAGGACCAGGGCCTGCCTCATCTATCGGCCAGCATTGAGGTCTTGTGAATTTATTGGTAAAATTCCTTGGGATACTGAACAACTAATTAACTAATCTAATTAAGTTTAAAGCAAGTTGAATTTTGTTAAGGCAACATGTTTGAATGATGTATTAAGTTAATTGATCTATGTGAACACAGTTATTGAACTTGTTGAGAAGACAGAAGGAGAAGGAAAATTATTTGTCAAGTAGTTGATCAAGCGCAGCAGCTAAAAGGTGTACACACACTGAGAACACTACATCATATCAAAATGCCTGGAGACTAAGATATACCAAGAACCAAAAAAAATGTTGCTGTCTAAGTTGCTTACAGTCATTGCCAGCCTTTCACCTCCTCCGTATTTTTTCTTTGTCTCTTATGTCAGCATGCTGGTTGCATAGGTTTGCATCAGATGAGCTTTTCTGCTGGTATTTCACTGGACAAAAGGGCTCTGATCACATTTTTAGCAAATCAGTACAACAGTAAATTAACCTGGATAAAAGTTAAATATTTACACAGACTCGCTGCGAATGACGCCACAAATATATGTCTGTTTCTTCACAAAATATGCTCAACTGTATAAATAAGCTTCCTACCTGATACTGATACTGAGACCTGATACTTCGCAGGTCTCCCTCATCACATGACTCTGTCATCATGTATGATTGAGCTCTAAAACTGAGAGGGTGAAAATTAGCTTGTGCTTCCTCTGATTCAAATGAAGCACCACTGCATCTCTTCCAGCTACTGCTAACGCAGCATCACTGAACAGCTCAACACGCTTTGCGGAGAGCACTATCTGCTCTTTCTGTTACTTTAGCTAACAAACACCCACCCTGACCAGCATCATGCTGAGTGGTGGTGGAGATGGGGGTCAGTCTTGGACTGCAAGCCACAGATGGGCCGACACTTAGACACCATCCGGGAGGCCCCACAAAACTTTCTCATAAAGATAGCTTATGAAAAATTAGGGTAATTAGTAAAACTCAAAACTGCAATCAAATGCAAGCTTACAGGACCTGAATTTAAGAAATGTAATGTTTAACATCTGAAAACTGATGTCAATAAGCATTTAACTATTGATTAAAATCTAAAATATACCTTTTTTACTGACCCCAAACATTTTGTGTATATGCACTATATGGACAAAAGTATTAGGACACCTGACCATTACACCAACAGGGACTTTAATGACATTGCATTCAAGTAAATAGACTTGAGTTAGCCCCCCCTATAACAGCTTCCACTCTTCTTGGAAGGCTTCCACAACATTTTGGAGTTTCTGTGGGAATTTGTGCCCATTCATTCTGTAGAGCATTTATGAGGGTCTGGCTTACAATCTCTGTTCCAGTTCTTCCCAGAGGTGTTGGATGGGTTTGAGGTCAGGGCTCTGTGCGGCCAGTCAAGTTCTTCTACACTAAACTCATCCAACCATGTCTTTATGGAGCTTGCTTTGCGAAATGAGGCACAATCTGGAATAGAAAAGATTCATTCCCAAACTGTGTCCACAAGATTGGAAGCATAGCGTTGTCCATAATGTCTTCACTGGAAGTAATGGGCATAGTCCAAACCCTGAAAAGCAGGTGTGTCCCAATACTTGTGTCCATTTTTGTATTTCTGCAGATTTTTTGTTGGACTTCTATTTTTTACTTTAAATTCTATATTGTTCTTGCCTCTGTGTCTCTGTGTGAGCTATTTCAATAAAGTTCTAATTCTGATAAATATAGGCCTTAGTAAAGACTAATGAACTTTCTTGAAGACAGCTGCTGTTCTGTCTGTCGCTTCTAACGAATGCCACATAGATCTGAGCTCAACAGATTAAAAGAGACTGTTGACTTGTGTTGCGTGTGTAGCGTGTGTAGAGGAGTGTCACATTTAGGTCAGTCAGCTGGCTGGTGTCAGATGAGCTTGTGTTTCATCAGAATATGAAGAGACTCCTGTTGCATTCTGTGCAGATCTGAACTAACCGGGAACGAGCCAGAACCCACATTTAAAGCATGAAACTATGACCCTTTTCCAAGGGGCCACAAACTGCTGAAATAATGGTTTGCTTGGGTGAGAGACATTATGTAAACCCCATGTAAGGTCTGGGCTGTTAAAGGGCCTGCATACTCAGGGTAGGCAATAAGATGGTGCTATTGTTAGCACTATAACTTACAATACACTTTTGTGAGTATGTGCGTCACAAGCACTTTTAGAACAAATCATGCAGGACATAGTTTAGCTTGTTATTTCTAAGAAAGTAAATGCTGAAGCTTTTCACATCTTTATATGTGATGACTCACCAAATTATGTCAACATCAATAAAAGTATCTATAAGTATCAATAAGCAGTATCAGTACTGATATTGGTATTAGTGAAATAGCAATACTCATCTCTAACTGCATGTGTAATCAAAAGACGCATTTAGATCAATTATAGTGAGCCCGTAAACAACAACCAGTAAAGTAACTGCATAGTTGAATGTCTGTCCGTTATCTTACTTTACTCATTGATTTTAATCAATTATTTGATACTGCCATCCCTCCATCATCTGAACCTCATATGCTTAAGCAGAGTCACAGGGCTTGCTGGAGCCTATCCCAGTGATCACAGGACGAAAGGTGGAAAAATACCCTGGACAGGTCACCAGTCCATCACTGACATGTAGTTAGACTGGGAGGAAAACCATGTTGACATCTTGCAAACTCCACACAGAAAGGACAGAAAGGGAATCGAGCACAGGCCCTTCTTACTTTAAGGCATGCTCAGAAAAGTGTATTGTAATTTATAATACTAAAAATAGCATGATCTTACTGCCTACCCAGTCTGTACATGCCCTTTAACAGCCCTATTAGATATTTCCTCCTTCATAAATATTTATTCAAATATAAAATAAAAAAAAATTAATGATAGCACTCATAGTCTTTTTTAAATGTTGCTGATACATTCCAGTTTATTTGCCAACGTCAGACAAAATGCAATATTGCAGTACAAATTAAGCAGTGTGAAAAACGTCTTTAAGTAAGGTGATGACACTGTTTGCTGTCTCGCCCACTCTGTGTATATACAATGCATCCTATGTTAAATTGACAGTGTTACACAGTGCAAATGCATAGTATGAGTGTGTAATAAGAGCCTATGGTATGGTCTTAAAAAAGGCACTTTATCATCGACTGCCTGTGATTCAGAGGTCACACAGAACAGAGTGCAACACTCTGTCATGTGTTAGAACAATCATCTTCTCTCAATTTCCAAGCCCCAGGCAAACTCTCAAAAAGCAGACTTTCACACTTTCACACTCTCACAAACAAAAGCGATGATAAAAAGACAAAAAGTTGATAAGCGATGCTGACTAACTATAAACTCTTCCATAGATGGTTTTTGGGAAGAATCATTTTTATAAATGTGATATGTAATTATACAAAATCCACACAATACAAACTGCATCACTCTAACATGACAGGTTATTCTACATACATACCAACACACTGCCTAGGTTTCTCCAAGCATATCTGTGCAGGAGAGAGCAGAAATGGATGTAGCGTGTGGGTAATTCATTTGACAGGATAGGGGGATAATGGTCCGCAGCTTTGTTTATAATCGTACGGTGTCTAGGCCAGATTTTTTTTTCCTTTCTGTCTGATGTTGGATCAGTATTTACTTTTAACAGAGCATCAATGACAGGACCTTACAGACAGTCCAACTCCAAACATCGACTTATAAGGCGTCAAAGCAAACTATCAGTTTGAAACAATGGAGACAAAAAAAGGAAGATATTTTCAGGGGGTAAAGCATGCTCAAAACAGGAAGTACAACAAATTTACTCATTTACAGGAAGTACAACTTATTTCTTTAATTATACTTAGGTGAAAACACTGAAATCAAGTAAATGCAATGCATTATTCATTTTAGCGCTCTAGCTACTGGACGTAGAAAATCATTGCATAATCTTATTGTCTAAAGCGACTGTGACAAAGTGCATAAGCTTTTGGCTTAAAATACCTTTTTGTAAAGATAACAATGGTATTAAATCATAGAGGAGGCCACGCTTCTCCATAATAAGTATCAGGAGCCATGTGTGAGTGCGTAATGTTGAGTGTGTGAGAAACGGAGGGGGAGAAAGGGCGAGGGTGTCCGGCCTGGACATGGGCCACCTGGACGCTAAGCTAAGTTTAAGTCATGGTTTGGCCCAAACCAGAATTGCTCTCAGTCGGGTGGTAAGGCAGCGAGTCTTTAGGGAAAACTGTGCCTAATTCCAAAGGCTCAGCACACTTGGACCACAACCACACAGTACATCTGTTACTGGAGCTGCAGTTTTTTTAAACAAGTGGAAAACTTCCCAGACTAGAGGTCATCAAAATAAAGCCCAAACCAGATAGTCCTCTAGATATTAATACATACAGAGAGGGCTGTCAGTAATGACAATATAAGTACATTCTTACCTTTTGAAGTGTTTGAAAAGATTATTTGATCTATATCACAGAAACAACATTTTTGGGCACCTAAAGACTGTTTTAATGGATGGGTTTCAGTGAATTTAAAGAATCATTTTTGTAATGAGATGTGAGTCTCACACTAAAAAATCTAGAAAACTCCTCATAATAAAAAAAGAACCTTTAAAATGTCAAAGAACCTATACATTATGCAAAGGTTCTTTAAGACTTTAAGACTAAAGGTTCTTCATTTTTTTTCACACATGGTGCTTTAGGAAACCAAATGTGGTTCTTTTATGGCACCACACAAAGAACATTTTTTTACTTATCACTAATATTCAATTATTATTATTGATTAAACAGGTTTATTAGTATTAGTATTATTAATTTACTTAAAACAGACCTCAATACTGGACTTAGTTGAACAACAGCTTTCAATATTCTCAGACATTTTTATTGGAAAAAGGTTTCAGTATTTTCATATAAAAAACCTGTGGTTTTACAACTCACCGCTTTACTCTGAAAGACTGGAGCAAGATGAGATGATAAAATATGAAATATTAAACAAAAACACAGCCAAATTCAGGTTATTGGTTTGGAGCTAAACTGGATAAAGGAGACACAGCAGAGCAGCAAGACGGAGATCAACAGAAATGTAGCTTAGATAAACGGCACATCTATACAAAGTTAGTACAAACCACTGAAATCTTTTGTGAAGCTGAAGTTGGCTTCTTATTTTCTGTTCCACTTTAAATGAAAATTAAAAATGTACAATTAAATCAAAATCAAAGACGTCAAGCGAAGGGATGGAGTTTAATTCATTATAACAATCCATTTCTAGTAAACAGCTACAATAGAGCTACAATAGAGCTCAATTCAACCCAGAAATCCTGGTCAAGCAGCCCAGCAATCCTCCCAGGAGATCCCATAAAAACATGCTTTACTCCTTCCTGCTCCAAGCAAAGGCATGCTGAAATCTCTCCCATTCACCCCCTAATAAGGCCCCTGTTCACACTCATGTTCACACTCAACAAATGTCCCCTTGCTGTAGCATTCTTGCAAATAATAAATCTGCTTCTACAAAACACATGGCATGTATGGTTAACATGGACCTGAAGCAGCACCAGTTCAGTTTCCCAGCAGGGGTCAGAAGTTGACTGTTTTGTTTTTAAGTGAGTTGTCATTATCCTCCCCGTTCCTGGATGTAAGACCTGATTAAAACTCTACCCTTTTTGGATGGGAGCTAGAAGAAAGACTCTTGCCTGCTTTCTGTCAACTGTCCCAGAGTCTGCAGTTATCCTGGGTTTGCTACTCAACTCTCTCTCTCTCTCTCTCTGTATCTCTGTCTCTGTATCTCTCTCTTTCTGTCTTTGTCTTTCTCTCTGCTCAGCTATGCTGTAGATACTCCAGTGTATCTTCTTGAGACAACCGACCCAAACATTTTACATCTGTTTCCAGTTTTAAAGGGGACATATTATGCAAAACTCACTTTTTGCATCCTTTTGTATTTCCATTTGTGTCTCTACTGCTCCTATAAACACTCCAAGCGTGAAAAGAAAAAATCCATCCATTTTGGTGTCAGGAATCATATGTTTTTACAAGCCGTTTGGACAGCCCCCATTGTGACGTAATAATGGGGAAATTTGCATAGAACCACCCATTAGATTAGTTGAAGATCCGGCATTTTTGTCTGCTGGTTTTACAAGCATGCAGAAGACAACGAGTGCTATGGCTACAGGCAAAGACAAGTCACTCATGAAGTGTTCCTCTTGCTCTGGGTCCGACTCGGGGTCGAACATATAAAGCTGGATAGCGCCTCTGCTTTCTGCCATTTTCACGTGTGGTAAACACATAGTGTAAGCATGGGATAGGACATGGGGCGTGGCCAGCAACAGCTTATTTGCATAAAAGTGACAGAGCCCTTGAACGGCTCGTTTTGAAAGAGACTGAAACTGTCAAGAATAGAGCTGGTGAGATCTCCTTATATAAGAGTGATTTTGTGCAAAGAACTTCATGAACATGTTTTACATAGCCCATAGACCTGTTATAACTAAAGTGAGTTTTGCATATTTAAGTCCCCTTTAAGGGACTAAATACAAGCAGATATAATTTTATACTTCTATTTTTATATTTGAATTGAATAATCCCATAGCTATAAATTTACTTTATGATTGTTCAGTCTCAATTTTTAACTTTTTAAATCAACAGCATAAACTCCACCCAGAATTATTTGTAGGTTTTGTTTATGCTGATTACTCCTTATTTTTTGCATGTCTTATTGCAAAATGTTTTTGTGTGGTAATACATTACTCACATGCTATAACACAAAAGAACATTTCATGACACTGTTTTCCTGATCATGATTAACCAGGGTGTTTTGTGTTTAAATTCTTCAGTTTTGTTTGTATTGCTCTCATATATTTAAACTGGCCTTGCTACTTTCTGACCACCAGGGTGGTTCTTAACAAGTGGATGGTTTTCTAGTTGTGCCTTTGCAGCGTGTTACAGCTGGTGGCCTGGTGGTTATTAAGTTGCCCCTGTGATCAGAAGGTCATCGGTTCAAATCCCTGGACTGCCTGTGGCACCACTGAGATTCCCCTGTGCAAGGTACCAACCCCACACACTCCTGCCTCGGCACTGCGTCGCTGGCTGCCCCAGTGCTTCACTTGGTGAATGGGTTAAATGCAGAGAAGAACTTCATGCTGTTCACACTGTGTGCTGTGGTAAGTTCATGTATGACAGATAGACACATTACACACTTTACACTAAACAGTCAACTTTCGCTCTCCACAGTTTCTTTGCTGGATGTTTGGAACTTCAGGTCTACATCCCTGTGGTATTTCATGTCACTTCACCTCTGCATCTCTGCAGGTCTGCAGTTGTCTAACATGTCGATTGACACCTTGTGTTGAAAGCTTCCAAGGCAGCTGCACTCTGTGCCCTGACATTCTTAGGCCACATGAGGGCCATGACTTGTGCCCAAACTGTCTCCTTCTGGATCACCTCCAGAAAGCACTGGTCAACACTTGCTTGAACTGTGGGATTATGCTGCCGTCTCAATGGCAGGAGAGAATCTGCGGCTAGGTCAGACATGGCTTCGAAGACGGAGAGGTCCAGCCATAGTTTAGCTGACAAGGTGGACTCACCCTGTTCAGACTTGGACTGCTAAGAGCTTTAACCCTTAGAACATTAAAATCTGACTTCAACAAGTAAAATGCCCTGAAACAGTCTAACACCAGGGTTTGCTCTTCTACACGCTCAGCTCTTGCTGGGCTTTCACTCGGCACGCCGCCGCTCAGCCACTCTCTGGGCCGAGTTTTTCCCCACCCACTTTTGGGTGGAAAATATCCTGGAAGTTCTCCCAAGTTCAAAGAACTCCAGTAGGGGTAATATTAGGTTTTTGTAATTAGAATAAATGTCAGACACCTTGCATTAACACAAACTGGGGGAACTCCCATATAAGGAGTTTTTTTGCCATATCAGGACAATTTACCATTTGATGAAACAGATCTGTGCTACTCGCCTTCTAAGGGTTAAGGCGCAAAACTACTAGCCAGGGAAGATGCAAAACTCTGCTTGAACCCACAGAGTAAACTTTGTCTGCTGTGGGTTTGACATTCTCTCTACAGCAGTATCAAACACCAATTTTCCTCTTGAATCTACCCAGGCTGGGGGTATGATAAGAGTCACCCAGCTCACTTCAGAGCTTCAACCTGCCACTCCATAGTGGGACTCTGCTGAGGACAGAGAGGCTCCAACATCAGCAAAAAAGGACATAATGCTGTAAAGGTTGCCTTGGTTAAAGTCTTCAAAAACCAGCACCTTTTTCAAGTGCATAGATACCAAAGAGAAAATTTCCATGCCTGTGTATCAGAATTTTATTGCTCTACACAGTGGGATGAAAATGCTACCTTCCATGGTGGACAAAGAGGCCCAGGGCCCAGTCTTTAAGCCGGCTGTGGATGCCTGTATTGTCTCCAAAGTGATTTCGCCTGATGAGGCGTTGCGCCCCAACCCACGCTGCCCCAGCAATGAATGGAGACAAACTGACAAGCTCATTGTGAGAGCCCATAATCTTGAAACACAGCTAACTAATTAGTAATTCTTTATGCTTCTTGCTGTGTGCTGGGATTTATGGAGCCACAGAAAAGCCCCTGAATACAGCCCTTCAAATTGTGGACTATTCAACTGAAACCACCAGTTGGTTGATAGCCACCCGTGTACGCTCTTGACACCAGGTTTGGCTAGCTTAACCTTCTCTGTCAGACTTACGCTGGGCCACACTCTAGACTCTGCCCCTCGTGCCTTGTCCACGTTTTTGGCACATTTGTTTAGGAGGCTCCGGATCTAAATTTGTCCCTCCACCCTTTGGGTCCACACACTGTTCCAGTCTGGTTGTTTGATGTATGAAGGACGGACTGCCGCTCAGCCTCTCCCCAGACCCCCAGACCTCATTGTACCAAATCAATAGGTCATTCACATTATGTCTGAGTGGGGTTTAAGACCCCACTCAGCTGGCCAAAGGATTCTGTTGCTCCCCCTTGTTCTTACACTTTTTCTCCTGGCAAAAGGCACTATAGGAGTTGTTGCCCCTCACATTCAATCAGAGGGCATCTACTCAAATTATCTCGTTGTTCCAAAGAAGGATTTAGGCCTTTGCCCTTGGGGTACTTTCACCAACCAAACAAACAGGTTTCCCTTCCTCATGTCATGACTGTTCTATGCAGCATTGGAAGAGATGAACGGTTCACATTCATGGATTTAAAGGACACGTACATTCATGTTTACTTTCCGAAACCCCGTATTCCAGGTGAAGGTTATGCCCTTCGGCTTTTTCTTAGCCTCCAGGGTCTTTACCAGGTGCCTTCAAGCTGCCATGTCTCCCTTGCTTGCCCAGAGCAAAAGGATTCTGTCATACTTGGACGGCTGGCTCGTATGTGACCCCTCCAAGGAACAAGCAGTTGGGGACACACATAGATTATTTGAGCATTCATGGAAACAATTTGGTTGACTACTGACTTCCGCTGTTTGTTAGCAATGTTAGCCTTTTAGCTCCAGGTCTAAAACAAAGAAGCAAAACTGGACTCCAAACATGTCTTGGCTGATCTTATACATGTGGGCTAAATGAAAAATTTATTTTTTCACCATTCCACCATAAAAAGAGCCATGGACTTTTTCCTTCTGAAATATTTGCAAATTGTAAAATGTGTTTTTCATCACATTAGTTATAGCATATGAGTCTGTCTACTCCTGGATAAAGAAGAAGCAGACTACTCTCAAAACCTATCCATCAAGCACCAGTTGCAACAAGTAAACAGCAGGTAAGAGGAGAGGCAGAGGTAAAGCAGAGAGGAAAGGAGAGAGTAACCTAGATCAATAGATAAGTAGGACAGAGAGTCGGGTTCTGGGAAGACATGGTTGTTAGAGAGCTCTTGTTTCACAGCTCTTTTACAAAAGTGATTAAGCACTCACCTCACTAAAGTGCAGCCAGAGAAAGAGCAGATCAGCCCAAACTCTAGAGCTTAGCATACGCACAGCACTGCACTAACAAAGCTGAAGGCCTTTTTGTTCTTTTAATGAGCAAGAAATCCCCTACGCTTCAGAAACGTTCCACCCTCATGTAAGAGGAGACTTTCACATATTCAATGCTGACATTAAATCAGCTCTGAAATCAACATGCTGGTCTAGACATAAAATGGCAGTTGCATCTGTTTATGGCAAAAAAGTGCTTTTTCTGTCCCAGGAGGAATGCAAAGAGTCCTGTTGATTCATCTCTAAAAAGCTGAGGCATTCGATGAAGAGATAAGAGATGCAGAAGACCAGGGAGAAATCTTGAGCTCCTTTGGGAAAACACTCGTAATGACAGAAACCTACTTTGCCGGGCCATTTAATATCAAGGTCTTCTTCATTTATCTCAACTTATTTCTCCTGTGTTTTCCACTCTAGAAAGGCTTATTTCTTCATCATACGCAGCAGTTAGAGGCCCGAGGGCCGCTGACAAATTATCATGTCATCTATGTACAAATAGACCCGTGGACTCAGTCATCTGATTCTAGACTATAAAACAGCCTTCAGCATCTCAAAAATGTGCATTTTATTTTTTATAGCACTATAATTATCTCATCCTTTGGAATATCAAAACAAACAGCTGAGAATGAGGAACATTTAGAAGTGGTGTTGGGGAAGGGCCTGAAGCCATGTGTGGAATAGGGCCAGGATATTATGAGTGATACCGAATTCACGGATACAAAAATAAAAATTAATGACCGTTATTTTCACCTGATAGAATTTCTTAGGGTAAAATAATTAGCAATAGTTTTAGTTAAATGCTGCTTTATTCATTGACAAAACAGCTGTAAGAGGTCCAATTTCTTAAGCTCAAAAAAAACAGTAGAAACTCTTGGGGCAGTTAGTCAAGTCTTAAATCGCAATGCCAATAGAGTTTTGCTATCATGGGCCAGCTTCCCAGAGCTACAAGAAGTCTAAGCCTGGACCAAAATGGATTTCCATGTGCACTACAATTCAGTCAGGACTACGGTTAATCTATGTCTGGAAAACTAACCCCCAAAATCTCATTTAGTCTAGGATCAGAATTAAACTGGCCCACAAAGACTTAAGTAATATAAATACTGTAGGGCCAAGAGTAAGGATTTGAGGAATTCCAAGCAATTTCCTTTCTGTTCATTTTGTTCTGTTCAACAAATCTCTTTTTCTTATTATTTATCAGGTCTCTTCCTGTTATTCTGCTGCCTAATTACTACATTAGAAAATTATTTTTATCTATATTTACCAAATCTTTTTTTGAAGTGTATTGTAATAGAGGCTTCCATTTACTAGAAATAGGTGAGTCTGCTAGGACTGACTGTTATGGGGCAGCTGGTTGTCTAGTGGTTGGGGATGTCAACACTGCTAGTGTCATCACTGAGGTACCCTTGAGCAAAGTATCGTCCCCACACACTGCTCCGCCGGCGCCCCTCGTTGGTGGCAGCCCACTGCTTCCCTTGGTGAATGTGTTTAATGCAGAGAAAGAATTTCACCATGTATGCTATGGTGGGCCATGTTACTTCATCCTACATTAGTAGTCCCATGGAATGCTTTATTCCTCGCAGTTTATCTAAGTGATCGTCCTGGAAAAGACCAGAGTAATACTGTATTATTTATTATTTTATATGAACATGTTTTATTTCTATTTTAATTACACCTCAGCACTTTGCCTCTTAAATTTTAGGCTGTTTTTCTTTCACTTTCATTTATGCAAACCTCTTTGAATTGCCATTATAAGAAATCTGTGATATAAAACTTGGCTTGCTATATAGAAAGTTTGTGTGTGCGTGTGTGTGTGTGTGTGTGTGTGTGTGTGTGTGTGTGTGTGTGTGTGCGTGTGTGCGTGAGATAATGTAATTCTCCTGGTCGTTTCATCATTATACTGTTTTGTGTGCAGATAATATTTTAAAACTAGGTATTATTCAAAACATTTTCATGCAGGCCAAAACCAATACCACTCCTTTGATGCTAAATCCTGGCAGTTACTTTTTTCATGATATTGTTTATATATTATATATATTAAAGTTTTGTCACTGTATATCCGGTGAGGACTAGTTATAATATTCGATACTATAACCAATAACTAATCAATAACTAATAGCTAATAAAACCTATAAAAACTTCTGAACTGCGGCAATGAAACAGTAAAATGAGCTGTCATGTACGTTTAACAACATATAAATGTTGATTTGCACAGCTGCAGCAAGTTAACATAACCACTGCTATTCTCACCACTGTTAGTCTGCTGCTAATTAATACAGATCACACAACAACCAGTTGTTAAGCAAATTTCTGCTTTAAATATTGCTGTATAACAACACACTTACACTTTGATTGAATATGACTATGCTATTTAATAAAAATAGAAAGTGATTATCGCTAATTTGAATTCTGTTTTAGCATTAACTGTTTGATTTATTATTTTTGTAACTACAAAACAACCTCCACATTTTTCAGTCATACTGTACCCAATGTAAAGTCATTTTGAAGCCTGTGTTACAGAAGTGTTTAGACATTGCTGCTATTTGCTACTGCTGCTAAGTGTATTTGTACTTGCAACACCCTGCTGATGTTAATAACAGGCTTACAGTATTTAACTCATACAGCCAGTCTAGATTTTGAAACAGGCATGCTAATTGGCTCCCTGACACTAATAAGACTACATACTACGTACCTAGGTACTAAAATTTGGTACAGAATGGCACTCATACTTTCTAAACTCTGTGTTATCCATGTATTTCACTCAGTATCGATAAAGTGCTGAATTTCAATACCAAGCCACAATCCTGAAAATCCACTAGGCCTAAATATCGGTTCAGTTATATGTCAAATGCTATATTGGAGGGCCCTAATCCTGCGTGAGAAGCATCAAATTATCACGGATGGTAAATGGAGAAAAAATATGATAAGACCCTCATATAAGAATTAGGAGTTTCTCGTGGGCACTGTAAAAACACTAATAGTCTAGGTGCATTTCTCTCACCTTTTAAGATAATACCTAACGATACAGAAAATGTTGAGCTAATGGCATCTAATGGCTCAATCAATACAGTTACATCACTTCTACAAAGCGCTTTCCACCCAGCGCATCCCCTCTCATTTGTATTCTGAGCAGTCGGACTGTAATGTGTTCTCGGACTGCACACAGACTGCCCGTCACAAGCGCAAGGTCAGTCAAGCACAGTAATGCATGTGACAGTTCACGTGGCTACAGTCTGAACATGATGTATCGTTTACACAAACACACAAAGCAGGGTCTCCAGCAGAGGACTCAACACCTGGAGCTGAGCCATGCTTCTGGGACAAGCTGCACTGTAAGCTGCCAATAAATCCAAAACACGATGCCAAAGACTTTTTCGCCGTAATGAAGTTAAAAGGGGTTAAACTGCCCTCGGACTCAGGCTGGAGTAGTTTAGATTACCAACACAAATAGCCTTGGATTAAACACAGCCGAAAAAAATTAATCCACAAGTTAGACACTGAGATGATGTCATCCCAGTCTTGGTGGCTTTGGCGTCATGGACTCCGTTATAGGTACCAGTCTGAAATCCTGACCCTCAGCTGTCTCAAAATGTGGCACAGTCACTAAAACCCCATGCAGTCATTTAACAAGGCCTTGAGCAGAGTGAATACACAGTGAGTAATCATCCACACACACACACACACACACGCACACACACACATATCACATATATCTAGCTTCTCTCTCTCTCTTTCTCTCTCTCTCTCTCTCTCTCTGTATATATATAGAGAGAGAGGGAGAGAGGGAGAGAGAGAGAGAGAGAGAGAGAGAGAGAGAGAGAGAGAGAGAGAGAGAGAGAGAGA
>JBBIGA010000132.1:28445231-28461990 GCA_037576975.1 Alestes dentex | reverse complement strand
AGGGAGGGAGAGAGAGAGAGAGAGAGAGAGAGAGAGAGAGAGAGAGAGAGAGAGAGAGAGAGAGAGAGAGAGAGAGATGATACAGATTCCCAATTCATCCCAACTCACAGTTTTCAGTGTTTTTTCTTGCTCTAACACACCCACTTTACCTCAAGCAGAGCTTGCAGGATTCAGCAATAAAAACTGCTTGACTGCTCGGGGGAAGTAAAATACACAGTTGGGCCAGCAGAGCTGAATATCACATGACTGGTCGGACAAGCTGGCATTCGGGTACAGAATACTTTTGGAAGTGAACAACATACTCAATATTGCCTTCCTTTGCTTTTATATGCAAACACACCCTCACTGCAGAAGAATGTTGTAATCCTGTTGTGCATCGAGTTAAATCTATCCAAGCGCATTGTTTGTTGGCAAGCATCTGCATGAGGCTTGATTCAAAATGGTGGAGGCGTGGAAGAATTCGACAAAGTGAGTGAGAAACTTCATTCCCTCATGGAAAAATCTGTTACTGTGGATCGAATTAAATTAGGTTTGTAGGTCTTACCCTAACAAAGCTGGCAAAGCAGCACTGTAAAGATATTAGGGTACAATTACAGTAATTTACTGTCAGCAATTTACAGCTCTTACACTGTCTTATACTTATTTTTGAATCTTTTCACTTTCCCAATTTGCTCCGCAAATAACAGCAACGTATGTAAAATCTGATATTCTAATTGCTTTGACAAGACGCTGGACTTGTTTGTCATTCTTTACAGCAATCTGATGTAAAGTTACAACTCTTCTTTACAATGTGGATCATTCATGGTAGTTTCAACTTAAAAATACATAACATACAAAAACATATAGCAATAATAATTATTATAATAAAGATAATAATAGTCTGTTATTTTATAAGTAGTGTAAATTCTGGGACTTTCAGTTCCTTTTTTACAACTAAGCAAGCAGGATACATTGGATCAGCTATATCATGGGGAGAATAAACACTGAAATGTCCAGCGTAGTGATCACTGAAGTACTAGGGTCGGGAACCACTATGCCAAGGTTCATGAACAAGTTGCAATGACAAAAAGCACAAACAAAACAGTAGTGCCACATTTTTGAAAAATGGCATAATGAACTGTTATCCGATTAGCTACCTGTTATTGCTGCTTTATTGCTGGTAGTTGTTATTTATAGGCTCTATATAATTGCTCCAAATGTCTTTTTATGATACCTGCAGCTTCCAGGGCTCCAGAAATACTGAGGATACCAGTGATATACTCAGAAAAGTGTCCAGTGGTGTCATTTATCATGATAACAATAACATATCGTCATACTCCCCTCCCCTAAGCACACACGTTAGCACACTATTCCAAAGTCCAAAATCAGATCCAAAAACAGTCAGGAAGACAATGTCACAGGACAACCCATAGCACATAACCATAGCACGGACTGTATGATTCAACAATATGAACTGATCTATCTTAATCATGACTCATCCCCAAAGTTTAAAGAAATGATGTAATAGTCAAAAGGAAGAAAATTTAACCGCACGGCACTCCATCTGTGTGGCATGAAATGGTTGTGATGAAGTGTAACAGAGTTGATTCCTCCATAGCTGACAGCCAAAGCTCATATTCATAAATGCATAGTGATGGTTTACAGTTAGATAGCTCTTCAGTCTTCTACTTTTTTTTTTGACTCCAGCTTTTTTTCTCCTGTTTCTGCACTCTAACTTACCTGCAGCTAAAGGGTGCAGGGGCCCCACATCACCCTTATGCTTAAAGTGTCATTTATAACAGATCAAAGACTTACATAACGGTTTAGCCCAAAACAAGCCCTTTAATCTCAAACTGACTTGCCACAAACTGCATTTATTCTCTTTTCACACCCCTTTATATTTGCTGAATTTTGCATACTAAAAACAATAAAAAATAAAATGTGCCTTTTATGCCATAGCATAACACCAATATCAAATAACAGTAATTGTGTATTAACATGTAAAAGAAGTGTATTCTCTGTAAAATATTGGGTTTTTTTTAAATGTATTTATTCAGTTATTTCTTTACAAAATTCTTTATTTGTTGAAATTACTTTTTCTGGAGCATATGCTTGTCCTATGCCCACAGTACAAGACTCTTGTAATTTTCCATGAACCTACATGTGAGACAAGTTAAGCTAAATCCCATAGAAGCATTAATACCTTAACAAACAAACAAAGAAATAAATAGGAGGTTGGACATTCACAAAGAGAGATAGGGCAGTGTGCTGGAGGTGAAGGAGTGAACACTCCCTAGGGCTTGCGTGCTATAAAAATCAGCACTTCACTCCATTAATGAAGTTCTAATATGTGGCAGTAGGCAGTGACAGGCCTAGCGCTCCGCTCTAAAACCCCTGTGTTTACCGCGAGATAAAGCACCAGTCATTAGCGCTCTATGCAGATTCTGCTATTAGAGGCTTTAGTGTGAGCCACCATTCAAACTGCTATTGTTAGACCTGCTATTATTATCCTTATCACTGCAGTTATTTCAAGTGCAGTTCTCCACTTATCGTTAATCCTCATTTATATCACGCACCACACCGATTTTACTAGCGCTGGTGAGCAGGCTGCGCCAGGCAGCATGGAGGAGAATTTCAGCCAGTGTGCTCCACCCTTGGCTGCTGGTCTAAGGCCAGTTTGGTGTCCAGTATTTGACTGATCGTGTTATGAGAACTGGTTTTAGATCAGCCCCCTCAGATGGTCTTTTAAACAAGCCTCTTCCGTGCTCCTCACTGTTCTCCACAGTTGTTTGCCACCCACAGAATCCTAGTTAGGGTCACTCGGCATTGTTTCCTTCACAGAAGAAAAGCTGAGGAGAACTACATTTAGTCATCAGTCTCACAGGTAATACTCTCAGGAACACATACTACAAAAAATAATTGGGAACTTTTCTGTAGGCTCCTTTGCTATCTAGGGCTGCACAATAAATTGTTTGTTAACTGTTATCACAACACTGACCTTCTGACCTTTGCATTACTGATATGCCAGAAGGCTGCAACAAACAAATCAACCAATTGATTTTCACTGCATGCTGTGAGCATCAGAACCAATTGAGGGATTCGTGTCATCCAACAAAAGCAAATGAGCTCGGTCAAAATAACGCAGGTCAATCTTTAACCATGTCAAAGAATTGAATTCCCAATTTAATTCTGATAAACTGCAGGGCTTGTCACCACCAAAACATGCAACATAATTGCAGTATTGGTACGTTGTCCATTCTGTGGGCTCCCGAGTGGCACAAGTGTTGGCGCTACAGTCCAGACTGTCACTGCACAACTTACATATCCATCTAAAGCTTTTGGCAAATGCTCTTATCCAGCGCGACAGTTGTTTTTAAAAGAGGAGCTTCTATCCTATATTCCTTAACCAGCACACAACACCCCAACTTGTACTCTTCATTACACAAACTGATCTCTCTACCTCATTGGAGCTCCCAGAAAACCAGCACAGGCATTCCTCTTCTGTTACATTTTGCACACTGTAAACATCTTGCTTCTGTTTGTAATGTTTGTAATATTTGTTGGGATTACTTGGGATATACTTTTTTTCTGTATCTTTTTATTACCTAAGACTTTTGAAACTTTACTACATGACCTTAAGGGTCAACTCAGGGCCACATTTCACTAAATGTGAAAGTATGTGACAGTTAAAGAATAATGAATCTTGAATCTTGTACATCTGTACATCTGAATCTTGTACAGGCCTAGACTTAAAATTATGAGCTGTTAGAAGACTAAGATTCTACCAGAGATTAAGTTAGTCCACCAGGGCCGTATCAGATCACATGCATGGAAGACTGTTTTTTTTTTGTGTTAGTTAAGTTTATGACATGAACATGTAGCCGTGCTCAGTGAAGAAGTGGGTCTACAGTCGCTGTTTGAAGACAGTGAGGGTTTCAGCATTCAGACGGCCAGGGGAGGTTTGTTCCACCACTTCGATGCCAAAGCTGAGAAAAGTCTTGATGTACTTCTTCAGATGTTGTGCTTCTGGATGAGTTCTTCAGCTAGAACTCCTAAAGACCTGACGTGTAAACTCTGGTTGACACTAGCGCTGGTGAGCACCAGAATGAACAGCATGCGAGGAATGCCTCTTTACTAAATGCACCACGTGTACCTTGAGCCCATGACTAAGCCATTTACATACAATTATCTCGGCTTGCTATCTGCTGTGGTATGAAATCAGTAACATCTCAGTAGCACCTCCACTGGCCTGACTTCAAGAGAATCCACAGCGGCAGGAACAGGTATTTCCACCAGCACCGGCTGCAGTAAAAGCACAAGAATCCGTTGCACTTGTTTGCACAAACATCAATGCTGTGAATAAGGGCTGTTAATTATTATATAGTTTGTGTTATTGTTTGCTAACTTTAAATGCTATATAGGGCTGAGCTATCCAAAAGAGTATTCAAATTACACTTTGGCTTATTTTCTGCAGCTAAGATTCCAAGCTTTGATAAATACAAGTGAAAAAAAATGCAGATCACTATAATCCTCTTCATTTAAGGGTACTAATTTCTGTTTTAATATATTGCAAGCCATGTCACATTTCTAATATGTAGCAAGATAATCGTAATATTTAACATATACACATCACAAATAAAATATTATCCGGTCCCTTTGTTATTCATTCAGCTATTATCCAAGCCACTTATCCTTAATCAGGTTCACAGTGGTGCTGGAGCTCATCCCAGTCTTTATACTGTGGGAGGAAACCGGAGAACCTGGTAATAACCCATGCAGAACATCCAAACCCAGGACCCTCTTGCTGTGAGGTCACAGTATGTCCCACTATGTCTGTTTGTCCTTCATTAAATTTAGTTAGCTGGTGCTGATTGAACAAATCCATGCAATGGCTGAAGGGCATCACAGAATCAAGAACAAAGCCACTGTTCTTCTGACTGTGTTTTTCTCCCAACACATGATAACATTTTGCAGTCAAAAATTCTTGTTTATGTTTTGTTGTATTTATGTTTGTGTGTAATGATGGAATGAAGCCATTGGAGACTGGGTGTATGTGTGAGTGTTCACAAGCTTCATTAAATAAACCATTAAGAAAACACAGAATTAAGTATGATGAAAGAAAAGAGCTTAGAAAAAAAAGGCAAACACGCATGATCCAAACAACAGGGTTTAAGAGGGGTTTCAACTGAGCTACTAACAGACATTCAAATAGTACTTCAAACATGACTACAGTTAGTTTACCCACTGAAGTTCACAGAGAACAGACAAGGACTGAATAACACTCGGTTACAGATGATACACAGGTAGATGCTGGATAACAAATGACAACAAACAGCACGTCAAAAATAAGACAAGATATATGTATGATATATATTTTGCCTGTAAAAACCGTATAGAATTTTTTTAATGTATTCAAAATATTGTGAGAATATAAAACAAGTATTGTTATTCCTTCCGATTATTAATCTGCATCTCCCCAAAAAGGTAACTTCATAACTTTTCATTTTAACCAGATTTTATTACTCTAATGAATCAATAAGTGGTAAATAGTAAATATAAATTTTGGACTACTTCTGTTGATCAATTCATCATTACATACACGTAGACATACAAATGTATACATACATTTGGTGCATTTTTTATGTAAGTTAATGTTATTCTATTATATATATATATATATATATACACTTGCTTACATTTTCAGCAAAGAAAAAGGAGGGCATTTTAATTCCAAATCACATGGTGCCTACTGGGCTTGCAAATTTAGCTCTGACGCACACAGAAAGATGCAGGAGAAGCATGACTAAGTTACCCATCACATGACACCTGACCATCATGTCACAGATGCAATGTTAGACAACATGACAAACATTCACAAATCTCTCTTCAATTCTATTTATTGAATCTCTTTACTTTATCCACCCCCTGCCAAAGGTTTGGATCCACCATCTTTTTTTGTGCTTGTTTTAACAATGTTCCAGTTCTTGAATATTAGTGAAAACATCAATGTGAAATGCCAATTCAATAGCACATGTGAAATGATTAAAAGAGCAAAAAGAAATAAACTGATGAACAAGGTTAAGATGGCTAACAAATGCTGCAGAAAAACAGAGAGACTACAGTGTGTAATTGTGAACTATGAATAACCCCTTTATGATAGATGGAGCTTATAAAATAGACAAAAAGATACACGGTGGGTGCATGCAATGAATGTGCTCACACATACACACACACACACACACACACACACACACACACACACAAACACACACACTCAGACACACACACACTTCAGCACACAAATACACACTTTTTTTAGGTTTTGCAGAACACCTAAAAAGAGGTTTTCATGGTCTGGAGTTCCACCAAACCACAATCAAAACATCACTGTCCAAACAGAGAAAGTTTGGGACCATGATTTATGAATCATCTGGGTAAAAGAGTCTGGGAAAAACTGACTGCAAGAAAGGAGAAAGCACTATTGTCTATAAGGAATATGAATGCTTATCTCAACTTTGCCAGAAAGTCTCTGGATTCTCCTCCAGAGTTCTGAGAACAAATGCTCAATGGACAGATGAATCAAACAGTTTTGAGAGCAGCATGTTAGTCAAACACAATGTCCTTCAGTTACTTTGGGAAACACTAATCCTGCAAAATACCAACAGCAAGGCTCAGTGGGCATTTTAAACATGATGCTAAAAGTCAAAGGTTTGGGTTTCTGCAAGAGACATTTGTTGACCAATCAATTCAGATGATTTAGTGGCTGATAAAGCACAGACAACTAGTGTCTTGTCACCACTGGCATGGAAAAATGATTCACTTTTAATAAAGACAATTTTTCATCACTTCTGTGACAGCAACACAAGCTGGAACTGGCAATAACTACACCTTCATGATAAAAACACACCAAATGCATCCAAACTTAAACATTTTGTTTTAAGACTTTTATTTTGAAAAAGGCTAAAAAATAAGTTTACATAATTGTCCACCACCCTAATAGTCGATCAGCCGAGACATGGCACCAAACTTTTGCTTCTTCAGTTTAGCACTTGAGCTACAAGGCTAACATTACTAACACACAAATGCTAAAAGTGCATAGGCGCCAAAATACTTTCCACAAAAATAAATCACTAAAGCATCACTCAACCCACTCAAAGCACATCTGGCTCTACATTAAGGTGGTGCAGACTTGTGGCTGAGGTTTGGACACAGTATGACTTACTGTGAGCTACAAAAAATGGACAACACTTCACTGCCGCTCGAAGCCGTTTTAGATGAAATCCGCTTGGTATTCACAAAACACTTGTGAGGAGAATCGATCGTGTGAGGAGAATGATCTTACTCCCTATTTATAGTCAGATTTATTGCCATAAAACAGATTCTAGATCAGCACTTCTGCTCCTGAGGCTGTTTGTGAAAAAAGGCTGCCTGCAGGGTTCGGGTACATGGTGAAGTCATACTGTGCTCTAAACCACAGCGACAAGTCTGTGCCACCTTAATGAAGAGCTGGACTGGTTTAGAGAGCTGACATTAGTATCTGATCATTCACAGATGACAAATCACAGAGAAGTCAGCAAAGTCCTATTTAACTGAAACAGCTGAGATAAAAATTACATCCTATATGAAATTATTGGTTTTCAGACTATTTAGCCCCTTAAAATTGATATTGGATATACATCCTCAAATCAGTTGGGCCGTAGTGTCTACGACTACTGGACAAAATGTACATTACTTACACAGATTTAAATGATCTGCAGTGTTGAATATCTCAGAAATGTGGTCATTACATCAGATTCAGAATCAGAATCAGAAAACCTCATTGATCCCGAAGGAAATTGCTTAAATTTGTCCGGTCGTGATCTTGGTCAACACTTGTGGCAGTGCATTTTGTCACTGTAAATGAGTTTCCACTCCTTCAGTACAACATTGGACACAGCATTATTTCTAAAATAGTTATATGACTAGCACATTTTTGGCATTTTCTTAACAAGAACTGTCAACACCCAATCATCTCACTGCAGCGAAATGAGAGCCAGCTTGCTGTGGTTTATAAGGGCAGAGGAATTAAAAGTAAGAGCTCTGCGGTTAGGGGAAGGACATAAACACATTCAACTTCAGATTAGCACAACACAGCTGTAAAGGAGCGGTCAGAATCCTCACTGTTGCTCTAATGACTTTTTTAATGTACACAACAAGGTCTGTTATTTTAAATCTTTTTTAATGCTGCACTATACAGCCCATGTTTTGGATCATGTCTGTTTTCATGAGATATTTTTAAAGCTGAGCTATTGATTACATTAATAGTCAAAAAACGACTTTTGAAAAAAGTCTATGTCACCGTTAACTCAATAAAAGTGTGCCTCTGTCCATTCAGTAAAATGAATCAGCACGCGGAAATGGAGCTTTCTGTGTGCTCCCATGTTCTCTCACTGTATGAAAGAAGCTCAATGCTGCCCTTATTGTTGGATGCATCGTGATAGTGAGTGTGGAGAAAATAAAGGCAGAAATGGCTTAAAAAGAAAGCACTGATCTTAAAGGACTAATTTGGAAAAAAGTCAGTTGTACACAATTTTCCACTTACTCTAGATATGGTAAAGACATCTTCGGAGTCCAAATTTTGCTCCTTTAGTTTCTATAAGTCAACAGCCAACCACATCGTTTCTATAGAAACTGAGAGATTGAGAGAAGTTTTGGGGACGCTTTTGGGTCACAATTCATTTCTAGTGCGTGTTAGTGTCATTAGCCTTGTAGCTCTATTTTTTGGACAAATTTGAAAATCAAACAATGAACTGAACTCCCACTAAAACTATTTACATTATTATTTCAAAATGACAATGGGGCAATACCAAACTATGCCCATGGTTTTAAATATTGCAAAACATATTTGCAGAAAATATGTATTTTTAATTTTATTAAATTCAAATCTAAATGTGGCAAAATATAACTTTTATTTGCTTTAAGTAATTTTGTCTAACTTAACTACATTTTCTGTGTTCTCTGTTTCAATAATTATTAAAAAAACTATCAGGCAAAAAAAAGATTATCTCACTTGTGGGAATGACTTTAAACAAGAAAATAAGAAAAATGCCTAAAAATATACTGAATAATCTGATAAAAGAAATGTTTGATATATTGATTAATTTTAAAATTTTTACTGGCTATGTTTTTTGCAGTGTGCATGTACATTACTGTATATTTCTACCTGTTAGATAAGGTAATAGCATTTTTACATTTACACTACCATCACTGAAACAAACAGTTGATGGTAGCTGTTTCACGGAGATGGACAGTTTTCATTGATTACTTCTTTAATTAGGTAATCAAGTTTAATTAAGTAATCCTGACAGCCCTAGTTGCTTCAAGAGTACAGTTAGGGTCCTCAAGTGTCTCTGTGTAATGTGTTATCCCACAGCATGTTTGGAGAAAGCTGGCAAAATTCCCTTGAAATGTCTTCATACTTAGAAATTAGATTCAGTGAGACATGTGGTTACATTTCAAATCACAACATTTCAAACTCATTCACTGTGAATGGCTCCAAAATGACCTTCTTTTAATTGAATTTTTTCCACATTTCACTTCAACAAGTCCCTGTAGAAGAGTGGAATTGGTCCCAATCACACACATACACATAGACAGACAGACACACACATGCACAGCAATAAGAGGCCATTGGCAAGTTTTCTTTCTCCATACAAGGTGCTGGGAAGAGAAATTGGCTATGGAGTAGCCATGCTGTGAATATATCCCACATAAGGCTACAAAACACACACTTTAATCCCGTCAGGGAAATCAAAGGCGCCGCCACCTCAAGCGCTGGTTCGTGAAAAACGGACTCATGTCAAAGACTGTGAGAGCAAAAGAGAATGGAGTAGCACGAGGGTAAAAAGACCCTTTTTTTTCCTGAGTGGTAAATGTCAGAACAGAACTGTTCTGCAGAGATGGTCCACTGCTGAACATCAAATTCAACGTTCTTGCACAAAGACTGCTATTGTGTCCACAGCCGTTGACCCCTGAACTGCTTATACCCTTGACCAGAGAGAGAGGGAGGGAAGGAGAAAGAGGGGGGGGAGAAAGAGAGGGGAAAAATAGTGAGAAAGTGAGACAGAGAAAAAGAGAGATGAGAAAGAGAAGAGTGTAAGAGAGAAAGAAAAAGACAAACAGAGAGAGAGAGGGAGGGAGAAAGAGCGAGAGGGATAGAGACAAAGAGAGATGAGAAACAAGAACGTAAGACAGAACAGAGAGATACAGAGAGAGAGAGAGAGAGAGGGAGAGGGAGAACCAACGTGAGTGTGAACGAGAGAGGAAGAGATTACTGATGATCTCTGAATAGATGAAGAGGTCTTCTTGGATTAGCCCCTGCGGCCGAATGACGGCTGTGAGGTGCATGTCCACGCTGCTGCCCACACACACACACACACACACACACACACACAGGCACACAGGCACACATACACACAGGCACATTGTCTGGGGTGGGCTTGAATAGGCCTCATATTCACAAAGTCATGAGTTAGAGGAAAGAATGAGCGTCTGAGTGCCTTTTCAGTAATAAAACGGGCTCTTCCAGTCCTGTCTTTAACGATGAAACTATTGCTTACGATGGTACTTTAACACATAAACACACCAGAGAGAGAGAGAGAGATAAAGATGGAGGAGAAGGGGAAGAGAGAGATCCTTTGACTTCTGACAGTCCTTTATTTTGTAAGGATCATCATACGGTGGGAGCACTCAGCAGAACACTGACTCATTTTAGCCAGTAAATTAAATAAATGAATTAAATACAACAACCGCATGTATATTTGAGAAGTTGAGAGGAGAAAAGTTTGTGAGAGAAAAAGAGATATAGACAGAACAAGTGATAGGAGCAAGATTAATAAAGAGTGTGTGTGTGTGTGTGTGAGTGTGTGTGAGTGAGACAGAGAGAGAGCGTTTGGTTTGTTTTTACCACAGAAGACTCCTGAACGTAGACCTCATTTGAACAACAAGGGCTTGCCTCACTTCAGCCCTCAACACTGAAACTGAACACAATTTCCAGCCAAAACAAAATTCAAAGAGCTTTTTAGTGGGTGGACCCTGAAACCTCAGGCTCTAAATGGCTCAAAGGATGCCTCCACAGTCTGTACCCCCACCTGACCACAATCAGACCACCTAAATAGAGACACAACACTGAATCTTAAAAAAGATCTCACTCACAGCACATGGACTGCAAACAGTGCACGGTGCAAAAAAGCATGGACTGGGTTGGTCTTCCTCATTGCTTTCCATGAAGAGTCCTGTAGCGGGTCACATCCCACACAAGGCCAGAATCACAGAGAGCATGACATCGCCAGGGCCAGTGGATTTTAACCCCTGCATCGATCACCTGCAGGCTTTGAACCTGATCCCAAAAGTTGATGACGAAAATCTACCAGCACATGCTCCGGGGCATGGGAACAGTCAATCAGCAGCCATTATCCCGATCCATTCCCACCACACTGAGTGCCAAGCAGGAGCCCACGGCTCAGCTTTCCAAGGAACTAACACAAAAGTACAAGCTCACTGAACCAGCAATAACCTGCACAATGTCAGCGTCAGACTCCGCTGCTCCAAACATGCATATGTGTTTGAACTGCTAGCAGGAGTCTGACGGAACCAAAAGGTTAAAAGGTTCATATGATACTGTATCCCTCAGAATTAATCACGATGTTTTCTGGTTACTGCGCATTTAAAACAGATATGTGTAAATGATCTTTTTAACAAAAACACCTTTTAACATCACACAGGATTGGCCAGGGATAAACTGTAGGCTGAATGAGTGGATACTTAAATGTGTTACTTTTTGTGAATTCATTCCAAGGTTGCTTTTGTAGGTTTGTATTTATCTGTGTGAACTTCTATGAACTGAGAAGGTACATTTTTGAAATTTTGACAAAGACACTCCATCAAACTTTAATTTCCACAAAGTGAAGAAAATTCAGTTTCTCATGACATGTACCCTTTAAAACAGAATTAAGATCAAAGTGAAGTTATTCTTATTTTGCTTTCTGCAAGATCTGGAGATGCAATTTAATTAGTCCTCATGGGGCTCTGGTCAAAGATGCACCTTCTTAAAGATTTGTCCAATTCATCACTTATGCATGAGTAAGAAATCTGCTCTAGGATTATTATGCGGATGATTTAGTTCAGATTTTTGCACTTTATTTTACTGTGTGAAGTAAAATAAACAAAGTGGCCATCACCATTTGTTTTAGTTACCCTTTATTTGCCAAATACTGCACATTCTTTCTAGTGTCTTAATCTGTTTTCCATGGTAGTTGCTTCGTTCAGCAGGCAGACAGCGAGCAACACTATGCTGTTATCTGTCATCATGACGTTTGCTAAATAGGTTGCCTGACTATAGCCCTCGACTGCCACCGAGCTCCAAGAGAGGAGCAACATTAATTTTAGCACGGAAAAGGGGAAAGAATGTAAAGTGTGTCACATCACTGTCTTACACAGACTGACATAACATACACGACTCAAGGTCGCTAACCTTTGCCAAAAGATTACATAACACAAACATGTTCCACATAATCGGTCTGGACCTGTACATTAACTCTACTCTGGAAAACTTATGCCAGCTGCAGGATATGCTTTTTATATTTATATATATGACAGGGTCATAGTAGCCCAATCTCAGTGAAGATCTAGAACGTCTGATCCCACAAAGAGCTAATATCGCATTCATATTTGTCAGCTGGGGTGGGTTGTATTTCCCATCCAGGGGAGAATAGCCCTATGAGTAGCCTCAACCCAGTATAACCCCGGCTCATAGCACAACTTCACAAACAATAAAAAGCAAGGGTATATAAATGGAATGCATGCCCTTGCTATTCCCAATAATTCCCAATTATCTCTCTGACACACACTAACACATAAACACACACCCCAACCAAACACCCTTACCTGTTTCCAGAGGAAAACATCTTCCGAGTTGCGTCTCCATGCTGTGATGAGATGGATGGTGGAGAGCACAGCACCACTTAGCACCGCTGCTCTCATGCGCACCGGGAGCAGAGTGTAGATGATGTAGACAAAGAAGACGGACCACCAGACACCTTCAGAGGCGCTCCGGGGGTTCACTGTGAGCACTCCAAACACCTGCACCACCACCAGCACGGCCATCACCAGGTAACTCACCATCCACATGTAGTCCTGGTGGAAGCCATTGCGGTTGCAGACCACCATCATGGCCAGGAATAAGGCCATGGCCACCGCAAGCACTGAGGTGTAGGCCACATCTGGATGTCCGTGTACGCAGTGAAAGGCCAGCATGACCCCACATACAAGCACCAGCACCCCCATCAGCATGGTCAAAGAACTTTGGTTCAGCCTGAAGAAATAGCGCTGGTAGAGCCGCTCCAGTTTGGCTGACCGGAACTGTTTGGACTGGAAAACGTGGGCCAGCCGCCGCAGGCACCCTAAAACAGCCCTGGCTGCAAACCCTCTCCTCTCCTCTTCCTCACCTTCCTCACCTTCTTCTTCCTCCTCCTTCATCCTCTTCGACTGGCCATCCTCAAAGGCCAGGTCCACCGCCCTGGAGCCCACATAGTGGTCCTCTTGCCAGACACAGCGTGTGCTAAAGTTGCTGCTGCTGGCCCCACCTGGATGTGCTTGGGAGGCCTGAGGTGGACCATCCATGCCCTCGGGGTCACGCAGGCAGCTCATGTAGCGTGGGCTCCAAGCCGACGAGCCCCTTTTGCGCCGCCACTTGCGGCCATTACGTTCACCCCATGCCGTTTTGTGGTCATCAGCTCGGGCGACTAAAAAGCCACTGACCCAAGACATCCTGCGGGAAACATATTAAAACATGGTGAAATGTGTGGTGGTAAAACTACAAATTAGAATGTCATTGCTTGTTCGAATAAGTTATAGTTGAGATCTAATTCATTTTCAACATGATTTTGTTATGCTTTTATTGACATTCGAAGGGTTAACAACATTAGAAATTGGGCGTCACAATTTTGGCACAAAATGCAATATTCCATGAGGCTCCTGGATTTCTCAATGACGATATAAGAAGCAATTAGTGAAGAGTAAAACAGTGTGCTTCGAACTGGATGTGCAGCAACTCTTTTATTTGGACTACGTGAAGAAATACCACAAGAGTACCTTTCACTACTGTGCAATATAAAAATTCTGACATACTAATAAGTACTGACCATCACATTATAAGTAAAAAACCCAGCATTCCCTAAGTTAAAACATAAAATATAAAATGTGTGGTAACCTTTGAACGGGCCACATTTTGTTCTTTTTATTTCTCAATATGTTTAATGAAGAAAATTAAAACAAAACATCCAAACTTTCACAAGCGACTATGTAAATAATTCCTTAAAAAGAACTGTATATGGTGATGCAGGTTTGTTGTGACAGAAAGTATTACTGCTTCACACATTGTAGACACAACACAGTATTTAAAGTCCAGTAGTACTGAAATGTACTGTTTAGCCAAATGATTAAGTTGCTCAATGTTTAGAAATGTGATTATCAGAAACAAACAAAGAACTCTTAAACATTTAAACAAACAAGACCCCAAACAGAGTGGTCAGAGAGAGGTCACATTACCTGTGCGGCTTCCTCCTGATCTTGCGGTGTTGTTCCTCTCAGCCAGGCCCAGCATTTAAGCCAGTGTGCAGAGCTAATGGGCACCAACTTGCTCTGAATACACCCTGGGTGTGACTGAGAGGTCCAGAGCACACACTTAAGCAGATAGTCAATAAGAGAATCTTGCTGAGCACCAAGATCTCTGCATTTTGAGTGAGATGAATCTGGTCGTACACACAGAGAGACAACAAGAAACAGTACAAGAACACATGATTAGATCTGGACAAGAGAGTGTGTTATGAGTAAACATGGCAGGTCGCTGTCATTGCAAGGCTATACTGAAGCAGGCTCCCCTAGCTTTAACTCACCAATAAATAACACTGTCAGCAAAATGACACAGATCACTTGCAGCTGTTTTGACATTCAAATACCTGACTAAGTATGAGCGGAACATAAAGCACTGAGATTTCCCACGAAAACATCAAAAACATGGAGCGAGTCAGGAGCACAAAGGATTTCTATGAAGGTCTGTGAAGGTTTTCAGCCATGAAGGTCAATAAATCTGATGAAGCAGGGGCAATATTTCTTTACGCCACTAGCATGTTGTACAAGAAAATACAAAAAGTGTTTGTGCAGCTTAATCAGTTCCCGAGCAGGGTTGCTAGATGGTTATTACTGTATTGCGGGTAGTTGCTTGAGTGTTGCTAGATGCTTACTACGGTTTTACAGGTGGTTGCTAGGATGTTAGTAGCTGGTTGTTATGGTATCTATGGTAGTTGCTAGCATGTTGCTAGATGGTTACTATGGTATTACAGGTGGTTTCAAGGGTGTTGCTAGCCAGTTGCTGTGGTATCTCTGGAGGTTGTTAGGGTGTTGCTAGGATGTTGCTAGATGTCACTATGGTACCTCTTGTGGTTGCTAAAGTGTAGCTACATGGTTGCAGATTATGCTATCACCTTTCTGCAAAACCTGCAGATGATGCTGCTCCTGGAATACAGAGACGAAAGGCATTTTTACTTGGTTGTGTTTAACTACATAAAATATGTCACATTTATTTTACCCCTAGTTTGGTTGAGTCTTGCAATGCTGAAAACCATCCAGTGCCCTTACTTTTCATCACAATTGTTTATTTAAAGAAAAAATATGTGGTTTTAAGATTTTTGGCATATTGCTGAACCTCAAGAAAAAATGTGGTCTGTCTGGTGGCCCTTAATGAATGAGTCAGGAAAAACTGACCTAGTGCTAATGTGTCAGTACAGGGGTGAGACAAAGTATGCAGCACATCATGTCCTCAGGACCAAGACTGATAAGATACAACAAAGCAGACAAACAAGTTCTTTGACACAGTATGCAACACCCCTAATAAACATCAGAATGACAGTTGCTAGGAGTGGCCAGTATGAACTCAAATTTAAATTGTGATATTTTCTGATGGTAGTGATATGAGATCATGATCATTAAATAAAATAATCCACTAATACTAACAATAACAAAACAATACAATGACAGTATTATCAATAGTAGCAATATTGTTTTTTGTTAAGTTATTTCTTTATTCATTCATCTATTTATTCATTCGTCATTATTGTGACTATTTCTTCATTTTTTAAACAGGATAGGTTTTTTGAGCCAATTCATCCTTCTTTATATCTCGCTCAACAGTGACATTCTAGGTCACACTGATTAACGTAGAACAGTAATGCAAGTGGCACTATGTTGTGCAGTTTTTAAGCTGTTCAATTTTATGTTTGTCATGATATCTATAGCTGTCTCTCCAGCAAAACATAATATAGCCTACTCTAACCTCGAAAAAAGTGATGCACTGAATATTCTGTATAAAATATATTACATGAACAAAGTTATTGTCAAAAGTGAAAGACAAAAGTGTGCTACTCATGTAATACATTTTTTCAAGTAAAATTAAGTTTCAACTTTGAATCAAATAAATTCAAGGATTCCTTTTCTTCAGATGCCATTTAATAAAAAGTAATTTCAAAACATGCTACTCACTCTCCAGTTCATGCAGTCCATATGGAAACAAAAGGCAAAAACAACCCATTTCATTGTTTTTGTGATGTGCAACACAAACACAGACACACACATATATATTAATCAGTGTTTTTTTTCCTCCCCCTCCCCTCTCTGTGTATATATATATATATATATATATATACAAAGAGAGGGGAGGGGGAGGAAAAAAAAAGAACTGATTAAT
>JBBIGA010000132.1:28392327-28429916 GCA_037576975.1 Alestes dentex | reverse complement strand
CGTGTCTGTAGACAAACATATCTCTTTCTCTTTCTCTCTCTCTCTCTCTCTCTCTCTCTCTCTCTCTCTTTCTCTCTCTTCTCTCTCTCTCTCTCTCTCTCTCTCTCTCATAGGGTTCGGCTGATTCCTACACTAGTAGACCCTCGGATTCCGACCTGTCCCTGGAGGAGGATAAGGAGGCGTCTCGGCGGGAAGCCGAGCGCCAGGCCCTACTGCAGCTCGAAAGAGCCAAGGTCAGCTTAACTCGCCTGAAAATCTGAACCACACAGATACACACACACACACACACACACACACACACATGCACACACACTCTCACATACACACACACACACATTCTTTCTGTCACACGCCACTCAGGGAGCTTTTCCCCCTCTTTTGTTCAGACCAAACCTGTAGCTTTTGCGGTGAAAACCAATGTCAGCTACTGTGGGGCCTTAGATGAGGACTGTCCAGTGCAGGGCGCCGCCATCAACTTCGAAACCAAAGACTTTCTACACATAAAGGAGGTGAGCATGGCATTCGTTTGATAGTCCCTGTTATTATATGTCTTATGTGTTATTATATTTTTCATCAACTTTTTGAATGCAAACTAGCAAACTAGCATGTTGGAACCAACTTTTATTCTGCAGTTTTGTTTAATGTAAATAGGGTGTAGTGGTTTGAATTGTTTGGATCTGGTCTTGATGGTTTTTCAGTAAAGTGGACAACTGATGCTCAAAGTGAGGAATGTCGAGCAGGAATGTCACTTTATCTTCCTCCTTTTAGTCAGGCATAACTTAAGGCTTGAAATATGTGGAGAGCCTCTTCACACAGAACCTCTAGTGGTCCGTAGATGCCAGTGTCTGAAAAGAAAGTCTTGAACTCTCACTCTAGTTGGTTAAAATGCAGCAATTCTGATCAAGCACAGGTATGCATTATATCCTGAATTCAAATAATCAACAACTCATTTTAGATGCCAAAAGTATCTGTTTAGTCTAGATGACAACAAGAAGCATAATCAGTACCACACTATATTAAATATTTCCTTGTTCATTTGTTTGCATGTTTAAAATGGTGTTATGAAGCTTTATACTGGTGCAACCGTCAAAGTGTTATTCCCCATTGATCCTTTGCAACGCAGTGGGCCTTGCTGTCTCTGGATGGGGGGTCCACATTTGCTAGAACTTGAAATATTGGTCTGAACCAAACTGATTCAGGAAAGCACAGGTTAGTTCACTCAGAGGGATATTTAAATTTAATTTGTTAGGCCAAATATTTTCTGTGTTAATTAACATGGTGAATCCAGCTATTAGGTTGAGGCTAACATATATCTATAGGCTAATAGCGCCATATAATGTGAGAGCAGCTCAATATGGACAGCTTATGTAACCCAAAACGTTTGAGATGTTGTTTGTTGGTTGAAGAGGATTGGAAACTTCATTTTTGTCACATCATTATTTCCATTAGCACATTATTTTATTATTATTTTGATTGGTGTATACTTTATTTATTTGTGGTCTACTTATGGCTTTTACTGTCACTGAAACTGTCCATTTGTGATGAGCCAGTTTGGATTTTGTTGGCCAGTTTGGCTTTTGAGGTCAGTTTCTTTCTCAAATGTTGTGATGATTTCTTAATGAGAAAAGTTAGATGGTAAGGATGAGGTGTGTGAGACTGTGTGAGTGAGTGCAGTGTTTGTTCTTTGTGCAGAAGTACAACAATGACTGGTGGATCGGGCGGCTGGTGAAGGAGGGGGCTGATATCAGCTTCATCCCCAGCCCCGTCAAGCTGGAGGCCATGCGCCTCAAACAGGAGCTGAAAGCTGCACAGAGGTACACCAGCTTTTTCTTCATGAAAACACCTTTTACACTGTCATGATTTGCTGTAGTGCATGATTGTGAACAGATGGTGGGGAGTCGTACAGTTGCTGTCACCAGGGTATTTCAGAAAGCAATGTGGCAGAGAATGTGTTTACACCATGTCTTATGGGTGCTGGCTGGTATCTGCCGTGGTTCCAGGGGGGGAGGGGTGGACCTGGCTGGGGTCTGCCGTGGTTCGGGGGGGGAGGGGGTGTTGGGGCGGTTGCTGGCTGATCTCGGGCCGACGGCCGTGCACCAGACGTTCTGGACTTTTCCAGAACACACAGATTGCCAGTCTGCCACTGCATATGAGCGACTCGCTAGGGGGGGCCAGGCGACTCGCTGGGGGTCCAATGCCTTCGAATGCCCCCCCTTGACGCCAGCACTGTCTCTAGGTACTGACAACCTCTCATAGGACTCTGGGAGCAAATAACAACATCTTAATAGCAATATAGGTACACAAGTTATACACTAAAGCATTGTAAAATAATTTTTGATTTCTTCGGATAGAAGCAAGTTAAAAACACGTATTTTACAGTATTATATCTCAGGCAAACACTGTTTATCAGCTGTTAGAGGTAGTGTTGCGTGTTTTTTGACTTTTCTCATTCTCATACATCTTAACTGTGCTGTTATTTGTTGTAGAAAAGCTGGAGGGAGGCCCACACCTCCATCCTCAGGTAAATATGCATTTACAGATGTTCTCTAAATACCACTGTTTTTTTGGCCCATATTATATTTTCTTTGGCCCCTATTTTCCCTCCCAACTGCATGTATTTATAAAATCAGCACAATTCCCCTATTGAGCATCATAGGGACAACTATGGCTATGAAAAGTCCACCATAGAGATTAAATTAATTAAGCTCCCACACAATAGTGGGCCGAAGTGTTTAATGGTCTTTTCTATGTAATTTATGTGCTTAGAAAGTAATAATAATCCAAAGAGGGCTTTGCACTACTGATGCAAGCAGGTGACATATATTCTAGTAAAAATGTAAAAATTAACTTAAATTTAAACTACATCAAAATGGTAGCAGTGTCGTGAGTATGGTATTAGTGCCAGTAATTAATATCATTATCATTAATTAAAAAAGGAAGCTTTTATGGTGGATCCTTCTATGAATACGTGTATCCAGTTTTTTGCTGATGTCTTGTTTTCTTTCTTACACAAACATTTCTGAAATGTTTTTCTCTCGTTCTCTAAAAGCTAAACAGAAGCAAAAGCAGGTAGGTAGTCAATGCTGCTCTTCTAGTTTTACAGTGTAACAGGCTGCAGTATTGCACACACACACAATCACACACACACACACACACACACACACATTGGTACCCCAGCTTCTTTCTCTGTATTAAACAAGTCTGCGAGAGATCCTACTGTATATCATTACTGAGGCTGGAAGCCCAGAGGCGACTCATTAGGGGGATGTTAGTTAACATTCAGAGGGTACACTAAGCTGTAAGGCTTCAAAGCGCCTGTTTGTGTGTACTTGATTATTTCAGACGGAGCATGTTCCGCCGTATGATGTCGTTCCATCCATGAGACCAGTGGTGCTGGTTGGGCCTTCACTGAAAGGCTATGAGGTAAAGCAGATTCAGTTGCATTAACAGGGTTCCTGCAGACATTTAAAAGTTTTTAAATGTATTCTAAAGTCTTAAAATAGGTTTTTAAGGTCTGCTCTTTTGCTATTGGAGGTAAACTACAAAATCATGGCTTGAGCAGGTTAAAAAGAGTCATTGAGTGTCTTCAGCTAGTTTAGAATAATCTGTCAGCCTAACATATAGAGCCAACAGCTGTCTGATACACCCTACAGAGAGCCAGTTAGGGAAATTGAGATGACCACTCATGACTATATTATGTTTTGTGTGGATTTCTAAGTGGACATCCATGTTTGATGATGAATAGACTTTAATACATGTCACGTTTGAGTGGAGGTGAGACACAACTATTTATCCTAAACTGAGATCTTACAATGGTAGCAAAAGCCTTGACTTTACAAATTGTGCAGCAATGATTGCATGTGTATGACTATGGCTGAAATGCTATTAGGACACCTAGGAGAGTAAATCTCCATCCTTATAGTCCATTGATTAGTATATAAATTATTTAAATACACTGAATACACAAATGTGTGTGGAGGAACTATTTCTGCAGTGGTGACTTTCATGTTTGAAAATGGCCTAAACCCATGTGGGCTCCTGGAGGTCACCAGTTCTGTACATTCCCCTGCTTCTAACATACCTGAGCAACCTACTCAACTAATTAACAAACCTCTGCTGCTTTGACATGACTGTGCAATGCTCAGAAAATGCTAAAATGTGCAGAACATGGGACCTTGAGAGTGGGAAACACCTCGGTCCACAAAAATAGTGCTGTAAAACGTCAGATACTGTGGCCCACTTTTCACCCTTCTCCTCAAAATCTTGTCTGGAAATGTGCGGTTGGTGTAATTGGTTTAAGATGTACAGTTAAAGAATATGTTCAGTTAAAGATGGGATGAACATTTGCATTAGAAGTGTCAGCAATATACATGTCGAAGTACTTTTGAAGTACTAAGCCCCATTTCTATTTATTTACACCATTTGGAAACACCACCTGCCCCTTTGTGTGATCATTTTGTGATGAGCAGACAAACAGAATCTCTCCTGTGTTACTCAAGGTCAAAGTCTTAAAGAACATTTTTTATCCTTTTCCTGTTTTTTTATCACTGTAACAATATAAGCAACGGATCACAGAACAGGAGCCCTTACCTAGTTAGGATTAGTTCTTTAAGGCATGAACGCTGCTTGGATTTGCACATGCTTAATCTGAGAAACTTTGTCTTGCTGTGTGTGTGTGTGTGTGTGTGTGTGTGTTTGTGTGGTATTCCTGTGTAAAATATTGATGTATGTCTGTGGCTCTGTAGTGCAGAAAGGCTCTGGAGACCTAAACTGCTCTTGCTCTAAGACAGCGGGGAGCTGAAGCGGTTCTGCTGAACCCGTCGCTGCCCCTCTATTTCAGGAGCCATCCATTTTTCAGCCTGGGTCTAAATTAAAGCACATCACCTCACCCTGGCTGCATTAAACTTTCACATAGTTCTCCTCCAAGGCTCCACCAGTGTTCCTTTTCATCCAGCTCAAATCTGCTCTAACGCATTACTGTTATTTACTCGGGTGCACCAGCAGTACACTCCAGTACAGCACCTCTTTTTAGGCTTTCCTTCCCTGAAGCTGGAATGTACTAAATAAAATTATGCCTTTCCTCCATTTCCATCCAGGTGACAGATATGATGCAGAAAGCCCTGTTTGACTTCCTCAAGCACAGGTTTGATGGAAGGTAAGTCCAGCAGCAGATGGTTTTCTTTTTTTACGATTTCAGATGGGGAGTCTTCAAACACCTTTTTTTCTGTCTTGACAGAATCTCTATCACGCGAGTGACTGCGGATCTCTCTCTAGCCAAGAGGTCAGTGTTAAACAAGAAAGCTATAATGGACAAGTCCAACTCCCGCTCAAGCCTCGGTGAGTGATATTAATCCAGAGCTCCAACCTTTCAACCTGTACCTAAGTGAAAGCAGAAATCCCCTAATCTATGTCAGAATCTAAAGAAACAAAGTACAGGTGGTCGAAGGTGAGCTGCATAATGATTGGTTTGTATCAATTTAAAATATTTGTATTATTTTAAATATTTTAGACAGTCAAGTTTCCAGAGTCCACAATCCACAATTCAGAGCCTCCAAATACTTATATGTATCTCAACACTTTAATGCTGTTCTAACAGCTCAAAATATCCCACTGGGTGTTGGTGCTTTATGTCATATAAAATCACTGTCATGGTTGCAGATCAAAGATTCTTACCTCGCTTTGATGCAAAGTTGATTAGGATAGGATGTGCTATATTAGGATAGGATAGGATGGGACTGGACAAAATGGGACAAGACTGGAAAGGACAATTTAGAACAGAATAGGATAATTCAGAGCAGGACAGGACAGGACAGGACACGATAGGATAGGATAGAATAGGATAGGATAGGAACAGCAAATAAAATCAAAGACAATAAAGCATTTCCAATTTTGTCCCGCTGTCGCTGCAAATCATGGCAGAAGGCCACAGGTACCCGAGGACTGATGAAGGCCAGTGATATTAAGTGTAAAACAGCCCCGAGAAGACGTTTTCTCTGAAGACTTTGTTCATTTTTCTGAACAGTGTTGTCATGTCTTTGAAGCAAAGAGCTTTATTTTTGGGTATAGCATCAGTTGAAAAACAGCTTAATTTGCATATTTTGAATGACTTGGCTTGCAGTTGAAAGTTACATGGAAACATGACTAGCGGTTACTTTTGTACATCTGACTAGATGTTTGTTTTGTGTTTTAGCGGAGGTCCAGAGCGAGATTGAGAGGATATTTGAGTTGGCAAAGTCTCTCCAGCTGGTAGTATTAGACGCAGACACAATTAACCACCCAGCACAACTGACCAAGACATCTCTCGCCCCCATCATCGTCTATGTGAAGGTGTCATCGCCGAAGGTATCGCTCCTGTGATCAGCCACCTTACAATACATTGCTGTCGCTCTTATAAACTGCTTCATCACATGCATTTACTCATACACTACTCTTTTTTTTTTTTGTAAAACTGTTTTTGTTTTGATACTAAGGGTGTAACTATACAGCAGTTTGTTTCAGTTTGGATTCTTCAGGAAACAATTCAGTGAACCGTGAATTGCCAGCCTGCTTTGTGATGATCCATCTTGCTTAATTCTGAATTCTTGCTTGCCACAGTTACTCATTATGTTCTTCCCTAGGTCCTCCAAAGACTCATCAAGTCCAGGGGAAAGTCTCAAAGCAAACACCTAAATGTACAGATGATGGCAGGAGATAAGCTCGCCCAGTGCCCACCGGTGAGTGTGATTAGAACAGCATTGTCTGCACATTGTATTGACCGGTCCCTCTCGGCTTTGTTCACCCTCCATTTTGTCCTACATCAGGAGATGTTTGATGTCATCCTGGATGAGAATCAGCTTGAAGACGCATGTGAGCATCTGGCCGAGTATCTAGACATCTATTGGCGAGCCACTCACCTGCCAGGTTCAGCCCCTGTTAATCCCCTATTAGAGCAAAACGTGGTAACCCCACCCTCAGCCAACTCCAGCCAACAGGTGAGCGCCCTCAAACCAAACCATGCTCACTGTTGGGAATCTCTGACCCCGAATTCTCTCAATTTTTCACTGCGTTGTGGAAGTTTTTATTTGACCATTTCGTTTTGGTTCCGATATGATCACCAATATTTAAAACTTCACTGTGGCTGGTATTGATATCACAAATCAATCATTTAAATTAATCATGAATCATAATTTGAAACAGTGAAAATAATGAGACTATAGTTAGCAGACATTCTTTTTTAAAGCCATTCATAACTTTGTGTGAGTAGAGACAGCAGTTCCTAAAAAATGTAACATCATGCTGTATTTTAAAAAAGTGAGAAGCCATTGGTCACTTTTTTCAATAGCATGACTGAGACAAACCAGGACACAGAGATGACAGATTAATGGGTTTGTCTGATTAGGAAATTAAATGTAATCATTCTAAATCTAAATGAATGAACGAACACTGGAAATCCCTGCCAGGCCATCAGTCCTGAATAAAATTTGTGATTGAACTCGATGGAATGAGCATTTAGTAAATTAGCCATTTAGTAACTTTTGCATTTAGTAAATTAGCCAAATTTACTATGAAAGCACAGTGCCAAAAGATTTTTAAATATTTAAATATCAAACTTTTCTCCTATCGTACTGGTCAATAGAAATCACTTTTGATTTGTCTCTCGATCTGAAAAAGGCTACTTTTGATCTGAATGGACTAAATCTAAACTAGTGGACTGTTGATCTGAATAGACTCAATATATGTGCTTTATTAATTATAGTGGATTGTAAATATTTAAAAATAGATGCAGTTTAATAACCACTCAGACAAATTTATCATGATGCTTTAATGCATTATTTATACCTCATGTGTACATGTAATCCACATTTCTTCATTCTGCATCGTGTCTTTTTCCCAGTTCTCCGAGACACAAGAACTGATTGAATGAGTGCTACCATAGAGCTGGGTAAGTACTGGTCAGTTTTTTTGCTTTTATAGCATTACTAAATGTGGTGCAATACTGACAAAGCACAAATGAGCATCTTCAAGCCCTGTTGGGCCCATGCTGACCTCAGTCTATTCTCAGCTTGTACTAAGGTTGGTCAGAGTGGCGTGGATTGTTCCGAAACCTCCCTCAGTCCATCTCTCAGTGGCCAGCAACTCTCTGCCCCTGAGCGGGAGGAGCTCAGAGCAGCTGCCCCCTGAGGGGAAAGAGAAAGAGGAGGAGGAGGAGGAGGGCTAAGAGGAGGAAGAAGAACAGAAGAGAGTAAGGATGTGGATCTACCCCACCATCCTGAGCACATAGGAGGTGCAGCTCAGAGCCCACCCAGCACAGCCACGTGTGCCAGCTGCCACGTCTCAGGACCGCTCCGCTGCAGCACAATGCATACAAACACACACAGTAGATGGCAGCACGCACTCGCAGACACACAGTCCATGTCCAAATATATCCAGACGCCCACTCTGATTAGTGGATTTGGTTATTTTAAGCACGCTTTTTGTCCATACAGGTGTTCATTTGTGCACACACAGCAGTGCTCCCTCCACAGAAAAGTAATGCCAACAGGGACACAACCACACACAAGCCTAATATTACCATGTGTTATATCAGTCATCGGTTAGAGGGATGTAAAGCCTCTAGGCTTCAGATTGTGGAGTGGTGGAATCACATTCTCTGGCGTGATGAAGACTATCGAATGCCTGTAGGTTGAGTTGGAGTGCCGTTTGTGATCCACTTCAGTCACCGAAGCAAAAGTTGGACAAATTCTGTTGTAAGTGTCAAGACGTGTTTAGTGTAGCTTCTCATAGCACTGAAACCAGGAGGCTAAAGCAGCTACACGTATTTCTAGATGTTTTGCCTTTTTATCTACTCTTTTTATTTAGTCAAATTTGTTGTATTCCATTGGATCACATTTGTGCTTGATTCTGGCTTTCATTGTTAAACTAAGCAAAAGTACGCTCTATATTTATTTAAAATACTTGTTGTTGAATAATAAAATGTGCCGTGAGTTTTGTACAGGCCAGTGCTTGTACAAAAACAAGTCATTTGACCAAGAGCACTAAAACGTTTGATTTCGACTGTATCTGGATTATGTCTTGAAACAAGCTGAATTACCTGCCAACAGAGTAAGAAAATTTCTCAAGATAAAGTGACTTAAAAGAAGTGAAAGAGAAGCCTCTAGGAATAATTATTTTTATAGAAATGCTAATTATTATTATATCAAAATAATAAAGTATTACAAAATTCTTATAATATTCTTATAGCAATTTCATAATGAGACATTCTATATATCTTGACTAAATGTAAGATTTTAACTTGCCAAGATGCCATTTTTGTAGTATAATATGGAAGATTATCGCCCATAAGCATCATGCAAAGTGCATCCCTAAACCTTCACACCCATTAAAGGATGTTGATTGATGTGCTTGTATGGTTTATGGCATTGCATGACTCTTCCTTTTTGTTTATATAAAAAAAAGTTGTCATACAATCCCAGAAACCACATAAGTAAATCAGCTATGTTAAACAAGCGTGTGTCTGGATATTTTTGGTCATAGAGTATACAAACTCACTAAACACACAGAAACAGCTGGTCTTAGCAGCCCCACTGAGACCTGGAGTGAGACCCACAGGGGTTTTCCCCACTTCCTGGGTGAAGCCTTCTGTCAGACAGGCTCTGCCAACCTATCGCTGCTCTCTGGGGTGAAGTTGGCACCGGCATCAGAGGGTCAGTACCATGCTGTCCTTCAGAGAGAGCCATCCCTCATACACCACATCTTCTCACCTTACTGTTGTTCCATCACACACAAGCATACACACACATTCACACACACACACCTTCACCTCCTGCACTGCCTGCATTGCCACTCTCACAGCTCAATACAATTCATTTTATTTATTAAATATCTTTGTTTAATGAAACAGCCCGGCTGAATAGGCGTTTCATTAAAACTCATGTCTCCATTCTTTCTGCGAGGTTTTAAGTCTAGTTTTTCAACTCTTTAATGATCAGCAAAGCCTCTGGAGAGGGATCAAGAGAAAGTACAAAGTGTTTAGGAAAGCTTATCCATTCTTTTCTCTCTTTCTCCTGCATCTTTCACTGTTTCTCAAAGGCTCTGGCTCATTTGAAAAAAAATCACCCATTTTGCTTTTTCTTATCCCACTCTTTTAGAACAGAGAACCACATAAATACTTGGGAAAAAGGTAGAAATGATTTTTATTTTTTCACATGAATCTTAGGCCCTGAGAGTACAGCCTTAATTATGGAAGGGTCTGGATGACACATCAGAGATCGCAGTGACTCCTAGTGGTTACTCATCCCGGTGAATCTCAGTGACAGTAAGAAATAATGTGACAGTGCTCCTAATGCCATTTCTGCACGTACCTTTAGAATTTCATGCAGCTTCCAAATTTCATGCCAGGCTATTTCAAACACCGTAGTCTGTGGTCTAATAGTTGATTCTCTAAAGAACCACAAAGGGAACATTTGTGACCCTTTGACACCTCCATACACTGATCACTTTGGTCCTAAATAGGTTCATCTTTAAGGGAGTCTTTCGAAGGTCTTCATACATGACAGAACATTCCTGATTCTGGTTTTATCCATAGCTACACATCAGGGACGTCAAATCTTAGCCACAATGGCTTGTGTGGCTGCACATTTTTACTTTGAAAAAGCAGGTGCACACTAAGTTGTCTAAGGACTGAAAACCATAGATTGTGTTCTCCTGCTTGCTGTTACTGAAAACCTGCAGCCACACCAGCCCTGGACACCAGACCGGGTACCCCTGCTATACATATTAGAGACCTAGATACATTTGCTTTGTACAGTTTCTCTTCTTTGAAATACATGAATATTTTCTGAATTGTAATTAAAAAAAACTCCAGGAGCCAATGTATCCAGACAAAGCTGATCAGCCAGCTAACTTAGCTGCTGATTCCTCATGTGAGAGTCACTAGATTAGGTCAAATAAATAACCTAATCTAGCCAGCTAAAGTAGATAGCTAATGTTTGCAGAGAAAAATGGTTTGCTACTTAGGTAACCAGCTAGCTAATATTAGACAAATTGTTACTCTCAATTTTTAAAACAACTCTGTTACACTGATATTTACACGGGAAATTGTTTCATGAAAACATGGCACAATTTGTTGTATTTACACTGTTTTTGTTGTATTTACACTGTTTAGGACAGCATTCGGATTATGTTCATGGACATTGATACGTTTTACAGAAACAGAGAACCAGTATTGTTTTGAGAGGACTCCGTTGTTTTGTCCTTATTCTGTTACTGTCATTTTTTTTAATCTTGAAGGAAAAAATGAATGGTGTTTTTCCAAAATTGCAAAGATTCCAAAATCGCAAAGGCTCCAAATCCAAATGTCACTCGATCATCTGCAATATGGGGTCGTTAAGGTGTTGGAAAGTAATTTAACCAGCATTCTAACACTCCTGAATATAGTGACTCTCTCGTGAATATCGTTGACTCTTTTCAACCTCTTGAATCAGACAATCCATTGATATCCAGTGGAAAAATGTATGTACAGCAAAACATACAGGGTTTTGATTGTTTTTCCATGATGGCAGCGATTTTGAAAAATGCCATTCTTTCTTTCCTACAGAGAAAACCAGCCATGGCCATGGCAGCCAAGTAGCTTGACATTGCTGCTGTGTATGGAGTGACATCATCAGCTATCTAGGCCTCTAATGTGTACACCTATGGTTCCACACCTGGCCTCCTCTCTCACATAAATCTTGTTCATAAATCTTTGCCTGCTGTTTCTGCACGATGTAATGGCACAATGTTGTAGAGTGATACATAAACAGGATAAATCATATCTAATTTGCAAGACAATCTTCCAGCTAATCTACCACTAATGTAGACCAACTGTATACACGCATATCACACCATCCTGTATAGTATAGATAATTAAGACCTTGCATGGCAACTGTATTTGCAGTCACTTAGAGGGGTTTTGTAGGATTACTCCGTGCCCCAAAAGAATAGAAAGAGCCTGCCACAGTCATCAGGGCTAACGCATTACAAACATGTTAGTGTATATACAGGTTCATGCATTAAAGGAATATTTCACCGAAACATGTTAGCGTGGCTGATGATCGCGGAAAGCTAAAGGGTAGCAGTTAATTTGATTTTCATAATGCTGACTGACCTCCATTAGCTTTCATTCGTTATTTAGCAACAGTAGCATTTCTGAGTCAAATATTCCATTAATGGTCATTGCATGTGTATCCATGCTTAAAAGCACATCACAATTTGCAAATAATCGACTTATTGTTAGTGCAAGTTGTACATATTTACTCTATCTTTCCTTACGTTTGGCACTAAAGTTGTTCGGGACCATGCAGAATCTATTGCAACTACCAATTCTTCCTATGAAAATTGCACGCTGACGCACTGTCTGTGGTTTGAAAAGCAACACTCAAGTGACACTTTAAGCACAGTGAAAATCTGTTCTTCCTACTCAAAGACATGACTGATGTCCTACTGGAACATCTCCACTAAATCCAATAAAGGCTGATGTCTTTTGAGACATAAAGTAGGTTTGTTTTAATAATCTGTCACGTGATACAAGGAAATTCCGTATGCAATACAAAGTCAAGCAGAGAGAGAGAGGTGGATATGCAGACTATCACTTGAATCTCCTCTAATGAGATGGTGGAAATCAATACAATTGCACTATTTTTTTTTTTTTTTACTTCTGCTTTATAATGCAATAAATGCACTATGTAAGTGTGTATATCCTTTATATGATGACATCTGTAAGAAAAGGCATTCACTCTGTAACCACTTCTCTAAAATGAAAATAGATCAACACATTTTCAACAAAAACTACCCAACACCCAACACTGTACTGAATAATTATCTGCGCCGGGAGGTAAAGACAAAAAAACAATAAAGAGTTACAATAATATGAATGTGTCACTGTTTTCGTTTTCTATCCCAAATCCTTCTTTCCATAAGTATATTCAAAAGGCAAATATGAATAACCCAATACTGTTTTTAATAGTATAGAAACACTGTTGACATACAAACATACACTGTGTGAGATTGACCATGTTAAGGCCTTTAACACTGCAAGTTACAGAAAGGTCAGATGTTTTTTGAGTTTACACGAGTGCTCTTCAGGGGCCTGCTCTTTTGGGGGTTCAAGCTTAAGGGACTGCTGGCATTAAAGTAACAAGTGGAAATTAACAACTACTGAGACATTCTAAAATCCATGTTAATGTCAGAGAAAAATTTCTCTCAGCTTGTATGTAATAAAAAAACTGCACTACATTAAAATGCATGATAATAATGCATAAAAGAGCCATTTTCATGGGGTCTCAGATTTCTCCACTGTGTGTGTGTGTGTGTGTTAGTTTCAGATTGCTTTTTGAAGGAAGCACAATACAAGGCAGCCAATTAGATCAGAGGTAATTTACGTGTACTAGTCTTAAAGGCACAGGAAAAAAAATAGCCGGGTATAAAAAGAGTTTGTAAAATTGGAATTTCAGCTGGTTTTGTTACATGAACCCCACACAAACATGGACCTCAGGAAAATAATATATTACAGAAGTTTTTAAAATGATAATTTAATAATGGCTGTAGGTAATGTTAAGGGCACCAACAAAACAAAACATGATATTCTACATTTATCCGCTAGGGGGCGTTGTTTGAACAGTTTAGTTTAACACTGGCCTGCTCTTCTGCATTTCCCCTGCACTCTTGCAGTAAACTAGATAGTTATTACAGCTTACTACAGGATACAGGAGAGAAAACTAGATCAGTGTAGAAGTTTCATAAAGTACTACAGAAACCATTTATTCTATTATTACTAGAATACTCCAGTGTTCATTTCACTTTCCTTTAAAAATGTATTAATGATTAATGTTGAAAAGCACCTTAACCAACACTTGTTTGCTCAGTTGTGACTGTCCAATAAAAACAATAAAAAGTTAAAATAAATTGTAACTTTACAGGAGGCAAAAAACCTTTCTTTGTTTCTAATTAAATTAATGTCATTTTGTTAAAGTCATTTTGGGCCATTTCTTTTGGTCTGTTCATCATGAAACATGTGATATTCATCATGATATATGGTTTTGGTTGGACGGTGATTATATGCTTAATAATTACACTTTTAATCTGCATTTTGAGCACAGCAGAAGTTTCCCAGGACCACGACTTCAGCAGGTTTTTGCGTTCGGTGGGCTTTGGGGTGTGTGTTTCAGATTTGCCCTCTGAGTTAGAAAGTGTGCTCTCCTTGTTTGCCGGTGGGCTTAAACATGTGAGGAGCAGAGGGATGGTACCTGCACTCTTCTCCTGCGCTGTATGGCAGGTCACCCTGGTCTAGCTCTCATTAGCATGCTAATTAGCTCCCCACTGGGTTTCTGCAGGCGCAGGTGGGAGGTTACAGCCAGGTCATTGGGGCTGGTGGGATCTCTCTCTCTGCTTCACACACACACATTTGCACTTTCTCCCTCCTTTCTCACCCCCTCTCACTCTTTCCCCTTCCAACTCCCTATCTGTCTTTCTGTCTGTCTGTCTGTTCTCTTCCCCTTTCTCTGTTTCACTGAATCTTTAAATGTTACCCCATCTCTCCCTCCTTACCCTTTTTCCTCTCTGTCTCTCACACACAACCTTTCTTTCTTTCTTTTCTTTTCTCTTTCCCGAAAAGCAGCTACAGCTGGTCCAGACAGAGCCAGACAGCAGGGTTTAATCACCCCAGCACAGGAGGCAGGTAGAGAGAGGGAGGGAGAGAGAGAGGGAGGGAGAGAGTGAGAGGGAGGGAGAGGGAGAGAGGAAGAACAGAGAGGTAGGAAAGGCAAGAGAGAATAATTCACCATTACACTGATCTCTACTCACTGTTCTTCTTCATAGCTTTACATGGACGAGACCAGCTGACCATTACTGCTGCCCATATGCCCCATTTCCACCATGCATTTGTAAATGTTCTGTTGTCTTATTCAGGGTGACAGCCTGAACGCCAGCTTTCCAGATCCAAATGACAGAGCCATCTGTCACATGTGGGGGTCAGAGAGATGTATTCTCCGTTTTTCTGTGGTTCTGTCCATGAGGACTGGGAGGCTGCGTGTGGAAGAAAAAGGAATGACATGTCTGACACGCGGGGTTTCCAGTTCCTATCACCCACCATACAGCCGATTTCTTTTTGTTTCACTGCCTGTTCCTGTGTTAATAATAATAATAATAATAATAATAATTATTATTATTATTATTATTATTATTATTATTATTATTAAAATTATGACATTCGAGAGGCTGACTCTGAAGTGAGACTAACATCCCCCCGGACCCCCTAGCCCTTTCTTGCTGTGCCAGATTGTGTGTTGACACTTGAAGCTGTTGTTTATTTAGCCACACCTGGCATCCTGTGTGTTGCTCTGTTTCTGAGTGCAGTGGGATTTTCACTGCAGACTTTCAGTGAGTCTTATTCATTACAGTCACGTCTGAGGGGAAATTATGTTTTCCTGAACTTGCACTTTTTCCAGATTTGTGCCAAAACTGTGCCTCCACTTTTAATTTAATTTCCCCCTCCTTCTAATGCGTTACTGTTAAACACTATCAAACACACAAGTAATAAAGACAATACAAAGCACATGATGATCTCACAACACCACTGTGACTGTGCGCCCAAATGTGGCCGCTCAGTGTTGAGAATTATTGGTATTATTACTTTTTTCTTCTCTGGAGCACGGTGACACAATCCAAACTCAGAAGACGTTTTAGAGTGAGCAAAGTCATGACATTTAGGTCAAAGATCATGAAAAAAGCATGTGATATTTTTGATTATACACTCAATGGACAAAAGTATTGGCACCATTACACCTTTAACGACACTGCATTCAGATACAAAGCCTTTAGTATGGAGTTGGTCCACCCTTTGCAGCTATAAGAACTTTCACTCTTCTTGGAAGGCTTTCCACAAGATTTTGGAGTTTCTGGAGGAATTTGTGCCCATCCATTCTGTAGAGCATTTATGAGGTCAGGCACAGATGTTGGACTAGGAGGCCTGGCTCGCAGTCTCCATTCCAGTTCATCTCAAAGGTGTTGGATGGGGTTGAGGTCAGGGCTCTTTGTGGACCAGTCAAGTTCTTCCACACTGAATCCAACCATGTCTTTATGGAGCTGCTTTGTGCGCTGGGGCACAGTCATGCTGGAATAGAAAAGGTTCTTCCCCAAACTGTGTCCACAAAGTAGGAAGCATGACGCTGTCCAAAATGTCTTGGTCTGCTGAAGCATTAAGACTGTCCTTTACTGGAAGTATATGATAAAAAGAGGTTTCATCTTTTTTCCAGGAACAACTGGTCTAAATCAGACTGGTGTGTTCTGTTGTCTTCTATAGTAAAGGGAAACCTAATATTTAGGAACAATATTTGTATCTATCTATTATATCTATATTTAGATAATGTACATCCACCACATATATCCAAATCGCATTTACACACGTCTTTTGACTGTGTACTTGTAAATGTTAATTAAAAAGTTCATAAGAATGAATCAACACGTGTTTAGAAAACAAAATTGATCAGAAGAAAATTATTCACCACCATATTTGCAGCTCCAAGACATGTAATATAAGACGTAATTTGATTTTTACAGCCTTGTGGTTTAATTTTGGCCCATTCCTCTCAGCAAACATTTCAATTTTCAGTTCCCTGAGGTTATAAGAGTTTTTTTTAAGGGACAAACAATTTCAGAAACCATAAATTTTCAGTCAAGTCAGGAGATTGGCTTGGACACACAGGCCATTTTGGCTGAAAGTTTGTCTTGCTTCATCTTTTCTCCTTTCTTGGCTGATGTGATTAAATTCTCCTCTAATATCTCTCAGTACATCACTCCATTTTTGTTTCCTTCAATTATGTGTGACACCCAAGTGTTGTTTACAGAGAAGTAGCCCCATATCATGATGTTCCCACCATTGTACTTAACTGTAGGGGTGAAGCAACTCTTCTTTGACGAGCTGAATCACTGGCAGTTCGTTTTTGTTTTGTCTGATAGAGTACACTGTCTAGAACAATCTTGTTTTGACACACTGCTCGTGTGCAAGTTTTGTTTAGGGTGTAGGAGCAGAGAATATTGCAGTGGATTGCTAACTCTTTTCTGTGCAGCTCTTATTTCAAGTGGCTGCTGGCTTTTCTCTTACCTTTCTTATCAGTATTCTGACAAAAGTCTTGGGTGTGATTCTATGAACTTCCCACTTGCACAGTTATCAAGCCTACTGTATGCTAGGGCTTTTTCCAATCAATTTTGTTTAATAATGTTTTGCTTGAGAAGTTTAGGAAGCGGCTGAAGCTGCTTTACCTTCATCATGATTCTGCTAATTGTGAGAAATCATTGCAACCAATTACAACAGATGCCACATGCAGTTTGAATGAGAACATATTTTGCAACATTAATATGTGGAATGTGAATTATTTTGTTATATACATGTATATTTTATACATCTTTTTAATTATAGTGTCCATTTATCTCTATCAATCTTGCTTTTTAATTATATTGTATGAAAGCTCATTTTTTTCCTCGCTGTGCATGTTTCAGGTCATTCCTGTAAGGAATGCTTGTTTTAGTTCTTTCCCTATTTGTGTATCGATCAGCAAGAGCCTCTTTGTTGTCTTTTGCTCTCGTCAGCAGGGGCAAATTCTTTTTAACCTGGAGGCCTTGTGTTTACAGACATGGCTTTCTAATGGCTGTTGAGAGAGTAAATGAATGAGTGAAAGAGTAATGAGGGAGGTTCTGGATTGTTGTGGGGTATTTTCAATTCACTGGTAGCATCCTAATGTGTTGTCTGTGTACATGAGCTTCCAGTACTTAGCCTTATAGCTCCAGTGCGAAAATGGAAAATTGCCTACATCTGAGGGAAATTGGTTTGAAGATTGTTTTTTTGTCTTTAATTCATCATCCACACTATAACAGTTCATGCAAATGACCTGGACTCTAATACACAAAAAGCAAAAGTGAGTTATAGTCAACTGTAATAGTTCATTAGTGTTAATTCAATTCACAAGATTTAATTCATTAGGGGGTGGGGGGTGGGGGGGTTGTGCTTTTGTGGAGGAGAGCAGTCTAGACAGCTCTGTGAGAGTCAACTGTTCTAACGATCTTACAAACATCGCTAGACTAACAATAGTGAATGTACCACCAGCACAGACAGGTATGGGCACCACTAGACATTCTGGGCCCTCTGAAAGGATATACTACTGGGCTTGTAACATTATAGAATATATTTTCACGTAGTGTTTTCTGAGGGCCCCCTGTCAGTGTCGGGTCCTTGGAATTGTCCTAAACCCCCACCCCCTCACACCACTACCCTGGCCCTCACTGCGCTCATGCAGAGAGGGGGCAAAATGTGGCTAGTGAAATATTCCAGTCAGTGAGGCACATAAAAAACCCAGCTTTCATTACACGATGAGTCAAAGGACTTCTAAAGAGTTTCATAATAGCGGAGTGCCCTGTGCCCAGTCATGTGATCTAGAGAGGTAAGAAGAATGAGTATGAGGTGCAGCGACAGAATAGATTTATACTGTGGAACACACCGTCTGGAACAACCCAGAACATGACAAACCACAGATCCTCCTAAAACTGTAGAAAAAATCCCTTTCCATGACAAGCAGCATGAGATGCTATTTTCTACTAATCTGATTTTGAAACTGTGTTCATTACTAACACAGTTTGGTGATTTCCCTGCTCAGCCCACTTCAGCTTATCTGTTAACTCCCAGGTGTAGTAAGCATTTCTGAGCAGGAAAATGACCAAACTGTGCTGGACTTCAGCCCTTCTGGATCACAGCTGGACCCCCCTTTTTTCCCAAGTGCAGCTCTTGAAGTTCCCCTGCATTTCATTTTGTTTTTGATGCTCATTATCAGCCCCATTAGGTTAAAAAAGGGAGAAAAGGTAGTGAATAGACATGAACCCCCACCACTACAGTCAACTACAGGCCCAGCTTTTAACCACGGGTGGCCTGGTGGTTAGGGAGTTGCCCCTGCGGTCAGAGGGTTGTGGGTTCAAATCCCAGGACTGCTGGTGGCACCACTGAGGTACCCTTGAGGAAGGTACTGTCCACACACACTGCTCCCTGGGTGCTTCACTTGGTGAAAGGGTTAAATGCAGAGAAATAATTTCACACTGTACACATTGTGTGCTGTGCTGTGTTCACACATGATTATGAGGGTGCACTTTACTTTACTTTTTAAATAGAAACCTCCCCAATTTTTATCTAGGACACCACTAGGAAAGCAAAGACTAAAATAACGTGGTTTACTGTCTTCCACCATCAATAGGGCTGAAACTCTTTAGCTAATTTCTGTAAATCACTCTTACAAAACCAAGCGCTGGCAGGGCCAACGTCACAGCGTGAAGATGCATCACAGGAAATATGTTATCACTCATGGTCAGGCTTAAAATCTCAACTGATTAACTTTTCTAAAAATAACAGGTGATTTATTTGCTTCCCAGCTCCCTGCAAGCCCAGACAGTCCAGTGAGTCACTACACCTTGGTGCGTAAAAACGAAACTTTCCCAAACAACTAGGAGTCAGATCACTGAACCGATTCTTATGAACAGTCTGATTCATTTGTGGACCCCTAAACCGAGTGAGTTGTGATGCTACTTGGACTTGAGGAGTAAGACCAGCCTAATTAAACACAAAACCCAGAACAGAAAGAGGAAGACAGCTGTAGAGCGGAGTCAGGTTTTAGGCCAGCAGTGTTTTTTTCCATGTTTATTTTTTATAATTATATATGAATTAAATTATATATTATTCATGACATCATATATACAGAATAGTGTAATATAGTAATTTTTATAATAGGTAACATTAGATTAAAATGTAAAAATGAACATTATTGGAAGACCTCTGTAGTGCCTTTGGAACAAAAAGATTCATTTCAAACCCCGTAGTCTGACTCCTCTCACTGGATGAAAAGAATCAGATTGAAAAGAGTCGAGTGGTTCAGGAATCGAACGGCTGTGGTATAAAAGGACACAGCGTCTCGGTTTGGGCAGATCAGCTGGGGGCAACGAGAGGACAGTCTTAGACCTGCTGCCGTTTGCTCGTATTTTAGAGGGATCTTTTAGGTTTTTTTGCTTTCAGCAGTGAGCATGAAGGAGAGGAGGAACACGCAGCCTTTGGTGGTGAGATGTAAGCTGGTTCTGGTTGGGGATGTACAGTGTGGGAAGACGGCCATGCTGCAGGTTTTGGCTAAGGACTGCTATCCAGAGGTTAGTGCTGCATGGTGAATTGTGCACGTCCCAAACCTGTTGTTTTAGTGCACGTGTGACAACCTTGTCTATTTAATGGCTCGAGCTGCCGACTGGCATAAGCTTGTCCCGTTCAAAAAAGTCCCCATGCCCAGCCTATAACCATGAAGATTTAAGAAAAAATATTTATTTATTGCTTGCATACAGTTGCTTAGTGATAAAGGGCATCTTTTGCATCAAACGTTACAATGCATTAGCCTGTATGTGCATATATTCGATAAATGCGTGCTCAGTGTCCATTGCCTGTTACCTGTATCTGTGGCCAGCATCAGCAGTGTGTGCTGGACTGCTGGGTTTTTGTTGCACTGATAGGGGTGTGATTTATTTCGCAGACGTATGTGCCCACCGTGTTCGAGAATTACACAGCATGTCTGGAGCTCGACGACCAACGTGTGGAATTGAGTTTGTGGGACACATCAGGTAAGACCTCATCTGCCACCCTGCATGCATCAATAATGCTCAAATGTTGTTGCTGTTCTGTTAATATGGTGTCGTTCCAGTGGAGGTGAATGTATTATCTTTATCATTGGTATTGATCTGATGCTGCAGTGCATATTGAGGATGATCACAGTTCAACTTGTCGCAGCCTATAATTGAACGTTCATTGCACAATATCAAGTCATATACAGCATGATCTGATAGGCTTCATCATTTAGGCATCATGTTGCAGTGCGTCAGTTAGTACATGCCTCAGGTCTGAATTATGGTCTTTAGTGAGTGCCTCATCTACAAGCCTGTTATCAGCTCACTGACCTTTCAAGTGAGCTAGTAAGCCGTGGAGAGAATGCCGATTTGTGGCCTCATCTAGGTCTGTGGATGGTGCCTTTTCACGCACCCACAATTGATCCAGTATTTCAAGTGCATTTGCGCTTTTCTGAACATTTTCTAAAATCTGTTTGGTTTGTGTTTCACGTAAACTCTCTGAGTGTCAGCTGGTCTTCCTACAGCATACATCCTTAACAGAAGGGGTTCTTCAAAGGTTCTGTAATAAAAACGGTGGTTATGTATGGAAGCATGACAACTAATGCAAATGGTTCTTTGCACGGTTATTCTTCATGTTATTCCTTGATGAATGAACTGCTGTATGCAGTTCATAAGGCAAAGCACTAAAATTTTAGTTCCATCAGCCATTTTTCAGAAGCATTAATAAGTTGCAGTATATTGATGAATTTTCAACATTTGAACTGCATTTTCCAAATTATGGATACTCTAATGAGGACGTAGCTCCACCCACGTAGGACATCACATTGGTCAGATAACACTAGGAAGCTAATTTGCTGTAGAATCTGACCCAAATATCTGCATTAATCTATGTCCTTTTAACTTACAAACACTATCACACAAATGGTGGCTGTTTTCTGGGTAATGCGATTTTGAGGCCTGTGTTGTTTTTCTCAAAATCAGCTTTTTTTCCCAAATACATTGTTCATAACTAGATTTATACTAGAATATGTACTGCAAAGTGATCTTATTTTTTTTGTATAATCACTGTGCAGGGTGTTTCTTCAAATAAACAATAATATGAAAATTCAGTAATGTTAATAAAATCTGGTTTCTAGTTTTACAGAATATGCAAATGCATGCAGCTTTAAGTAGATCATGTCTCATTCCAATTCCAAAAATTCCAGTACAAAAAAATTATTTGTAAGCATTTTAGTAAGCAACTGGCATAGATTTTTTTTTAATTTATTGTTTTAAAACATACTGTGGTGTCCTGCATACCTATAGAGAACAACTTTTGAAAACAATAATCTTTGTAGAACCAGAAAGTATTTTCATACTGCTACATGCAGAAACTTTTTAGTGAGGTAGAAAACCCTTTTTGCTAAGATTAATGTTTCAAAAAATTTGGAAATGAGCCCAAATAGGATCACAAGCTGGTTTAGTTTACAACAAAGAAATGGAAAATGTAATCAGCAGCTTCAAGATTTCAAGCACAATAAATGACTTCTGAAGTGCTTTCAGTGAATGAAAATTGGACATTTAGTCCAAGACAATTAGATATACTTATCTGATAAAACTTTATGATTTAGTTTGTTTAAAGTTACTGAAATGATAAATGATTTATCTTGACAGTTATTTGTTTCCTTATTAGTTCACGCATGTTCCTCTGACCTACAAATGCTGAATTGTACTGTAATGTAATGAATCCAGATTCAAAGCAGCGTTCATACTGTATTCAAATGAGGTCCACCCCACTCATCTTCATTTCATTAGGCGAACTGTACAAGCCGTTTGGCACAGCAAGCTGGAATAGTAACACTAAGACTCATTATCTATGCTAATGTTAGACTCCTGCTGCTGGAGAGTAGCAGGCGTATGCAACAGATGCTCTCTGTGAAGCTAAAGCTTTTTTTTCCCAACAAACTTATGTATAAGCTCAGGCAATGGATATTTTAACAGTGGGAGGGATCTTAAACTAATCATTTATCTGTATATTTTAACAGCAGACTGCGCACAATATATTGTTTATATATCATTAATCGCGACATGAGCCCTTGCAATACTGATGTAGCCAAAGGCTGCGACATGCAAATGAGTGTCCCTGGGGTTTTGATGCAGGAAGATATTCATGTATTCCAACAAAAGTATTATTCTGGTCAAAATAATCCAGGCCATGTCACATTATTGATTCATCTGTGTGTTTTTGAATGTATTGCTATGCATATATGCATATCACGGTGGCGGCAATGCTAATATTTCATCCATAGACCTAACACACTGTGTGTAAAGCAGTTAGAGATGAAAATAATGCTGCTAGTGAATTTATTTTTTTTTTCAGAACATAATCAAAATGCGATGAGGAAACTGTAGATGGCTGCTGTGTACCTGTGTTTTTGTTTTGCAATCATCTGTTGTATGCGGTCAGGAATTGACGGAGCACATGGGCATCGAGTCAGTCTGGATGTCCCGAGGGCGTCCTGTTGTAGCCCGCTGACCTGATTACAGTGAACTGTGTTAGTGCGTGTTAGTCTGTGGCGTTTGCATCCGCATGCCTAGTGCTGGCACATGACACGTCTGGGGTTTATGTGCAGAATGTACGCCAGCTAGGGCTGGGCGATATTACAGAAACATCACTCTAGTTAGACATGTAGTTTGGTTAGTTGCAGCAGACAGCATTAATTCAAATCTTTTTTTCCGGATGAGGTGCAAGACTGGACTTTCTGTGTTATTATTTGAATGGGCAAAACTACTAAAAGGCGGATGAAAGTGTAAAATAAATAAGATATTATAACGGGCTGACATCCTATCAGCTACTCGTTACTGTCGTTTATGCTCCTTCTTGTTGTTTACAAGCTCTCTGTAGTGGCAGTTTGTCTTTTATTGATGCATGCAGTTGTTAAAATGAGATGAAAATATTTCTGAGTGGCTGTCAGTATACTTTTGGGGACCACCCAAGTGTATGTGGGAAACACTACTTCTGGAACATTTAACACTTATGAGCCATAAAAAAATACAAAAATAGACCACTTGTAGAGAACCTGTATACAACATCTAATGTGTAGTAATGCCATAAACTGCACAGTAACAAGTATGAGAATATTTAACAATATTTAATGTATTTAATGTGTTTGAATTGAATTGATTTCTTCATATATAGTTTGTGTTGTACATCGCGCTGGTGTACAACACACCACCAAATGCTGGAAATGGAAATGTATTTAAATGGTCCATTCCATTATGCTGGCATAAAAAAAATATCCTAAACACCATATTGTATTGTGAAAATTCCTAAAACAAATGTGATATTATACTTTTGCAACATTACCCCTATTCACATACCTGCAATATTGTCAGAAAATCATATAGTCACATTATTTATTGTGACCACGCTGTCATGTCCTCAAAACGACCAAGCCTAAAGCAACCCAAAGCATGCCTTTGATTAACCCTGGGTATTGTCTGGATGGTGCAGTGCATTGGATACGTCCATGGTTTTAGAGAAGTCTTCTGTATGGGTGTGTGTGTACGTCTGTGCGTGTGTCTCCTACTAATTCAGCCCATGAGCCAATATCAGAAAGGCTGAATGAAATGTGGCCTACTGGGACACCTCCCGCCTTTAATCTCAGCACTCGCTTTTTGATCTGATTGGTGTGTTGGGAGATGCGCCAGTGGAGGGGCAGAGTGTGCTTTAAGGGGTGAGCGCGAAATTTGGGAGGGGATAAGAGAGCAGAGCCGGGATCCAGACAGCTTTCAGCCGTGCGCCAGGCCTGCGAGCCCAGATTTAGAACAGCCTTTCTCACTGGCTTTTTACTTCAGCGTTCTCAAATTTGTTGTTCACCCAAATCATTTAATGCCAGACTCCTCTCAGACCTCTATTCCACCATCAGCTCTGGGCAGGAGGGTCTTCAAACTGCTTTCTGTCTGTAGTAAGGGTGACCTGTATGGCCCGTAAATATAACTGATGATTGAAGACATTTCCATAATACATGATGTATGTACTTTTTAAAGATTTTGAATGAGTAAAATGCATTAGCGAACACTAGCACATGAAAAACTACTGTTAGTTCTTTTCAGCTTTTTAAAAAAATATATAGTATTATTTGAAGGGGCAACAATATAAGTCGGCAGATGAGGAAAAAATCTAAATAAGTGGTAAAATGTATCAAATACCAAAGGGCTGATGACTGATTCATTCATTCCAAAATTAGAAATTCTTATTTAACTAAAGATTTAAAAAAGAAGAGATTGAAAAATCGAAGCAAGTGGTAAAACAAATCAGTTCAAATAAGATGATGTCACAAGGACTGATGTCCAATTAGTTATTGTGTTTTATTTTTTTATAATTAATATAATTATTAAAGGGCAAATATATAAGAAGGAAGAGAAGGAAAAATCAAAGCACGTGGTAAAACTAATCAGTTAAGATAAGATGATGTCATCATGGGATGATGTCCAATCAGCTGGTTGTTACTATGCAGTTACTGTGCACTCTGTATAATTAGTCTGAATTTATGTTTTCTATGAGGTGAGAAGATGTTTAGTGTTCTGGAGATCAATAATATACACAATATACTCAGAACAGTGTGTAATTTACCACAATAATGTTAACACCCCATGATATTGCCCACCATTGGTTTGTAAAGAGTATCGACTGATGGACTGGAGGTACATATTTTGTTGTCTGTTTTCAAATCTGGGCTTGTTGTACGTGAGTGCTGACCTATGGGTGTGATGTGTTTGAAGCGTCACAGAAAGTGCAGTAGTTATATGTATATATATATATATATATATATATATATAATAACCATAAAGGCTGAACAGAAAACCCTGTGCTGCAGGTCAGGAGAGGCTGGACAAGCCTTCAGTTACTTGTACGAGGAAACTGTTTAAAGAATATTGATTAAAATCAATGCTGTTATTGTGCACTGGGGAAGTCCTGAAAGATTTATATGGATCAACAAATGAGGCTGGCTTGCCTAAGAAATGGACACTTTGATTGCCTTGGAACCAATTTGGGCTTCTTGGAATCACAGGGAGGAAAAGTTAGCAACATCACAGGGACTTGGGGAACGGCTATAGCAGGAAATGAGTCCAGACTGAATAGTGAGTGTGTGCAGTGCAGTGAGGTTTGGGGCCTGGACTCATGATGGACAAAATGGCCCACAGAGGAGTTTAAATCTGGCCGCCAGTCTAATTTTTCGCAAATAGCAATATTTCAGGTATTATACTGATCTTATTTTTGTGAATGCAGCATTATGGATAGTTTTACTGCAGCAGTGTTGGTGATTCCATTTGAAAAAGAAGGCAGTTTGAAAATGGTTTTATTTGAATAGAATACCATCCACAGGACCTGTGACAGATGCTTTCACAAATTTTGCTGTTCTTTTTTACATTTTTGTTTATTTTTATGACATTTCAGTACTGAAAACTGATACTGCGCTGGACCAGTGTCATGGATGTAGCAACAGTAATCGTGTCTCCTTCTCCATAATTATCTTAAATGTTTTGGTTACTGAAGTGTTTTCCAAAAAGAATGAATTGCAACATATTCTGCATGCCTCTTTGCTCTAGAGAGGACAAAGCCATGCCGACTCTCACAGTGGCTTTGACGGAACTGAACGTTATGTGTGGGTTATGGAGTTGCCCTGTGCCATAATTATTTTTGCCCTGTTGCACTGCCCACTTTGTGTGTGCCGTCCTGTTAAGAGGGCCAGACGTGGGCTCCTTATTAGGCGTCCTCACATTGATTGGACTGGCCTCATCATCAGGCTTCCAAACGGCCCTCTTTGAGGCTCAGCTTGGATTTACGGTTGAAAATCAATTCTCTCACTAAATCAGGGCGGCCAACTGGATGTGCCGCAGGCTGCAGGCGGACGGCCCGCTGTAGAAGTCCAAATATGGAGCGTGTATATCACTTGCAGCGAGGTATTAGCGCTAGACTCCCTGTTATTATGTTAATGGAAATGCATTTCTGTAAACGTGAACCCCGGCTGTGGTATGTGAGGATTATGAATGATGACTGAGCGGAGGTGTATAGCAGTCCATTAGCACATTAGCGTATGGAGTAGATTAATGAGCGCTTTTCTAATGGAGGTGTTGGTGGTGAGAGCGGAGGGATCGCACAAGCAGCTCTCAGATGACCCCTGTAAAGGAGAATCCCGAAAGGTCACGACTAGCCCCTTCACGGCAAGTGGGGGCATTCTTTGTGCGATTCCCAGTGGGGACAAGGGTGGAATCTTGGCCATGTTGTATCTCGGTGACGGTGGGGGCTGTGTTGGTGGGGGGGCTTGTGGGGAATGTGTCAGGACTTGTTCCCATCGCTCTGTAATGGCCAGGGGGCGGGGGATGGGATTGTGTTCCCCGTTTTGCTTTCTTCACCCTGATACTCAGCTCCTTTGTAAGCGCTGACCTCTCCCAGCCCTCTCCCAGCCCTCTCCGCCTGCATTCAGATGAGCCCTGAGCTCTGAAGTTCTGATTAATTCCCAGAGATTCCAGCACTGGACGGTGTCTGACTCTTGGGCATCTTTTCATCCATGCTTAACCTCTTAAACTCTTAGAAACCTGTAAAAGGGGCCCACTGTTCTTCGCTTTTGTAAATGCAAAACTTACATATTTATTTTAGTGGTAGATAGCAAATAAATACCAGTCAATTAGTAATTAGACATGGGCACAATAATCATTGTTAATAGCTATTAGTAATTTTGTAATTATTATGACTTTCTTCGGCTAGAAAAGAAAGACCTTGATAAGGATCCGCTTCAGCCACACTATGCAAGGTTTTGCAGTCACTATGTAAGATTTCAAAACAGAGCACCATGAGCTCTGATGATCATTTCTAGCGACATGCACAACTCAAGCATCTTCAGTAGTGCAACTGTATTAAAATCTGGCCCATATCTTAACAACCACACTGAAAAAGTAGTGCATTGATTTATTCGATTCAAATATGTTTGCCATTTCCACATGAATAAGAGACTGCATCTTCACAATTATTGCCAAATAAAAAGAGGTGTATTAATTCAGTGCATAATATAATTAACCCAAGTAAATTCAGTGCATCCCTCTTTTTTCACTATATTTGCTGAACCAACCAGTAACAATAACATATCGATGGAGAGGTGATGGCCTTCACAGTCTTTAGGTCTTTACCAAATCTGACCTCATTAGTCCAAGGAATGGCAGTAGATGAAAGGGTTAAGCAGATGGAGTTCACTCTGATAAGGCACAGTGTTTATCTATGCAGAACACAAAGGCAGTCCACACCACCTCCATCTGTTCCTCATAAGGCTCTTCCTAGGCCCCAGGAGAAGCCCTGTGTATTAATCACATGTGCACATTAGTGTGCCGTACACTGGCCCACTTTTCACCTTTACACCTCTCTCAGTCACAGCATTACCACAGAAACCAGATTTAGCCAGGTTGGAGGAATTTGGTCCTATGTGCCCCCCTACCCCCTTCACTGTGTTTCTTTCATGCTTCACAAATCCTCCATCTGCTAGTGCGAGGGACGCTGAAAGAGCAGCATCTTGTTTTGCTGAGAAACATGTGGTGGTGGGTTTGGAATGAAGCCTTGGGGCCAGAGGACTTTTTATCACTAACTGATAGTGTCTTTAATGGCCTTTTATCTTATATCTAACGAGTAGTTTTCTAGCTGCGCTAAAGCTCCAGAAGAACACAATATGTAAAAGTGTCAACTTGCCATGGCATATTTCTTCACCTAGTGCTGTGTAACCTTTACTTAACACGATTAACTGAGTGTTTTCTAGCTAAAGTCTCGGTCTTTAGAAAAAGTCCCCTTATAACAATTAAAAATCAATTCATATTTGACCTCGAGTCACAGGCATAACAAGTATTTGTTAATACTTGCCGACCACTGTGTAAGATAATGCTGCCCTGTGATCCTGGCCTGTGGGAGGTGGAGGATTAATGCTCAGAGAGCATTTACAGCCTCAGCCGAGTGTTATGCTCCCTCCCCACTTTGCTTTCATATGCCTGCAGCTCTTGATGAGCCTGTAGTGCTTTATCTGTGGCTTTGGAGGGTTTGGATAATTGCACACGCCTTGCAGGCAGGTCAGCCAAGTCCTCTGTCCTCCGTCTCTCTCTTTGACTCCTAGGATGTTGCAATTTGTTAGCTTTAATTGAAAATGTCTCTGTGGTTACCCTGATGTGCATGTCCATCGATTGCTGCATTTAGTTCAGGGGCAATTGAATGCATGCTCACACCCAGGCCTGCATGTCCATGACTTCAACAAAGAGATGGAGAGAGGTGGCCAGTGGTCTTTCAGAGGCCTGTCATCGCCATAGCTCATCTGAGTATCTGAGCCTGTTGATTTGACCGGCACTGAAATATGCATCACTCAAAAAGCTATCTCAGCTTCACACTCCGCTTTCATATCTATTCTGTAGTCATTTAAATGTAACGCGATTTGGAAATGTTATGTACCAGGGAGTCTGTTATGATTTTGGGCCAAAACTATGTCAATTTATAATGTTCATTGTTATCACTGGCCAGATTTTCTCCTGCCCCTCATTAAGGTATTGCACATATGCTTACACTTTGGCCTAGATCCACAGTTGTAAGTCATATTCAACTCCCATCTCCTTGTGAAATAAGTATGGTGTTGGCTGGGTTTAATAGACAAAGCTTTACTGAGTTGGAGTGGGTGCTTTGAAGCAGGAAAACCTAAAAATATGCAAGGCAGGGAGTGCTTTATAGCCATGATTAGGAAGCTGTGACCGAAATTTGTGGCCCCTCCAGAGCACAAAAAATGTAGACATTTAGTTGGTCAACTACACATGTTTAGAGCCCAAATTTTGCTTATTTGGTTTAGCACTGGAGCTACAAGTGCAAATGGTGCTAATACTAGAGGTCAGTAATCAGTAGATGTGGCTCTTCATTAAGGAGGTACAGATTTGTGGATGTGGTTTGGGACACGGTTTGACTCACCGTGAGATATTAAAACGAGCAAAAATTCACAGACCACCTGAGGAGTAGGATTGCGTCGTGAACACTAGTCCTTGTGTTGTCTAGTTTCTGACGTAACAGCTTCTTGAAGCTGTGAAGTTTTACTCATTTTTATAGCTGACAGTAAGTCATATTGAGTCCTAAACCACATCCACTGGTCTGCACTATATTAATGATGAGTTCTGGCTTGAGAGAAGTTGTGGGGAGGTACTTTTGGGTGGCTGTTGACTTCTTGTGTTACTTAGTTATAGCCCTAGTTTAAGAAAATTAATTGGGGTTTTTTGTTTGGTTTTTTGTTGTTTTTTTGTGGCGAAACCATTCCTAGAAATAAGCACTTCTAGTCAATCTACCAATCTTAGTTGTGCTGACTGAATAAAAGAACAGACTCAAAGAATACCTGTGCAACTTTTTGTTATCATTTTCCCAAAGCCAAAGTCAGCACCCTTGGACTTTTGCTTTTCTCTTTGATCTTATTTCACAACCAGTTCTAAGCAGACTAGAGCTCAACTGCCCCTCAACAAAGGGCTTGTGCACAGCGAGGCGAAGAAGGTTTTGGTGCACAAATACTGTTCAGCCAAGTGCATTTCTTCAGCACCAAGTGGGTGGGCACATATCTGTATCTAATGATTGGCAGTACAGGGAAGCCTTTATGGAGGGGTGGGCGGAAGATGCTCTGCAGATGGTAGATTCCGAGGCTGTTGCTGTGGAAACAGGGGGACCAGAGGTATTGCGCGCGTGGGGCGGACGCAGGGCGGTGGGTGGCTTACTTAAGGATTCTGAGCGAGAGTGGGAGCGCCTTTCTGCCCCCAGCCCCACCGTTCCCATTGCATAAGCCACGGAAGGAAAAAAAAAAAGCTGGAGAGAAAAAGAGAGCAATAGATCGATGGGGATTTAGGGCTCAAGTGTCATTTTCTTCTCCTTTAAAATGCCAATAGAGCAAACTGGAAAGTGGAAGAGTGTGCTTTTCACCAGGATGTGCCGATCTGTATGTGAAGTGGGAAATCTTCTCTAGTAGGGCTGCATGAAGCATAATCGGGATTGCTTCGCTCGATACTGAGATTATGATGATTTATCGAAGCTATTTAGCCAAAATCATTATGATTGCATGTAAATCGACAGGACCAGCCTTTTCCTTAGCTGCACTTTGTAAGCCTAAATTCAGATCATCTTTGAATCAAAAAATGACCTTGTCTGAGCAACAAGCAGCGCGAGCGAACAGCAACGACAAACCCAAGGCGTTCTCCTACTGTATTAGCAAAGCTGTCTGCACCAGCTGTATTCGGCAGAGCGTGATGCACTGTGCCATTTTTGACAGGCGCTTTTTTTCTGTTTTTGACGCGTCATGTCATATCACACTAATGCTCCACCTCAACAAAAATAGGCTTCTACTGTTAAGCCAGCTGCCTTTCATCAGGACACGGTTAAACTGGCCAAAAACGGATGAGGATAAACTAATCCATGCTTGTAAAAAAAAAAGAGAGTTGGTGTATTAACCAACTGTAAGTTATAGGTAGTATTTCAGACATTTATTTGTATGTTTTAATCTATTAGCACTGCATTTATATTTGTGATACACGTGTAAAATGTGTATCCTACTATAAAAAGAATTCACACTATTAGCTGATGGGTCTGGCTTTAGTTTGCTGTTGGGACAAGGTGCTAGGTTTGATATAAATATAAATATGCCACCACAGTATGCAGCCACGTAGACTTAACAGGTCTGTCAACATGCTAACACATTTTAGAATCAGTAAAATCCAATATATAATGTTGGCCAGTGAGTTAAGTTCCCCATTATTGGTCTTGATTTGGTTTAATTAATTGAGAAAGCTAGAAACCACACCAGTCACGGTTAAAATATGATTCATTTGTTTCCTTTGGTTTGGGATTCATCCTGTCTAAACATCTATGCTGCATGGCTCATAGCTTTCAGTCTCTCTTTTGTCTCCACTGATTCATGTGATTCACTTGTGTCTTTTTATTTCAGGGTCTCCCTACTATGACAACGTGCGGCCGCTTTGCTACAGCGACTCAGATGCGGTTCTGCTGTGTTTTGACATCAGCCGTCCAGACACTGTGGAGAGCGGTCTGAAGAAGGTGCTGGGCCATCACTATACAACTCCATACACTACCTCAATACTGTTTTACTAGGGATGACCATCTGAGTATTCAATTGGATTGTGATTATAATAGAATCTCAACTTTCCAGATGTTTCACATAGAGCAGTTTTTTTTAAACCAAAAGCCCTGAAGTGCACTGCTCTTAAGCTATTTGGATGCTGTTTGTTTACCCTTGTTGAGAATCCTAAGCCTGCAAAACATGAGTGAGTGCGTGAAGGAGTGAGTCACTGAATGAGTGAAGGATGGAGGGGGGGAGGTGTTGCATCTAAAAACATACTGAATATGTGTCTGGACCAACTACAAACATATTAGATGAATGCTGAGTAAAGAGTAAAACCTGTATTAGATATTTAAGTGTGAAAACAGCCTGACATTTTTGGCTTGGGTCAAAGGGTGGATGCAAACTTTCAATATTCTTACATTTTGTTATATCTCTAAAAAATAAATCAAACTGGTGTATTCCGACACTCTTACCATGCACCTTTTGTGGGACTGGCTTCAATTTATAGCCAGTGATTTATTTTTAATTTCTTTAAAATGTTGTCAGTGATTTCTTTTAAACAAATCTTTAAATTGTCACTTATCAACCACTTATTGGCACAGTTCAAAGATTTCAGGGCTCATGAGGACTTAACCGCACTTCAGCATCTTAGCAATAGTACTTTATGTCCTCCAGAAGTACTTGGCTTAGCTCTCAAGAATAACGATTATGATAATGACGCTTATGCAAACTGTTCTCTGTTCTAAATGCTCTGCTCGTTTTTTTTCTGGCTTGTTTGTTTCTGTGCAGTGGAGGACTGAAATCATGGACTTCTGCCCCAACACCCGCATTCTCCTCATCGGCTGCAAAACGGACCTGCGCACAGACGTCTGCACACTGATGGAGCTCTCCAATCAGAAGCAAACACCACTAACCCACGAGCAGGTGTGCTTTTTATGTCTTTGTCATTCTTATGCAAAAGTAAGTTTATTATCCAGTTATTGAGCTTGTGAGCTAATATTCAGTAGGTATTGTAAATGAATATTTAAGCATGATGAAACTAAAATGTAAAATGTAATAAATTAGATTAGTTATTAATCTATAATTTGGTAAATACTATGACATTAACCAAGTGTTAAGGTGTTAAACTAAGTGTTAAAAATATTAATTAATTCAGGAGGGATATAAATAGTAGGGAAAAAAAATAACAGAATAACAAAAATAAAAGAATACAAAATAAAATAATAAATGAAAGTTGATCAAAATGTAGAGGTCAGGCATTTGGAGGAACTGGATTTGGTTTAAAGGTGAAGAACAGGACCCTGACATTCTCCTTTTGTCCCAGGGAACAGCCATGGCCAAGCAGCTGGGGGCGGAGACCTATCTGGAGTGCTCGGCCTTCACCTCGGAGAAGAGCATCCACAGCGTGTTCCGCACGGCCGCGCTGGCCTGCATCAACAAGCTGCAGCCGCTGGCCAAGCCGAGCCCCAGCCGCCGCCTCTCCAAGCGCCTGCTGCACCTGCCCAGCCGGTCTGAGCTGCTCTCCTCCACCTTCAAAAAGGAGAAGGCCAAGAGCTGCTCCGTCATGTGAGCGGCGGCTGGGGGGGAGGCTTCAACTCCCCACCAAAAAAAAAGCTTCTCCCTCCCCTGCGCTTTGGTCTGGGGAAGGGGGGTGGGCTCTGATGTTCTCATCAACGAAGGCTTCCCTGCGGAATCCTTCCTCACCCCCCAAAAGTAATACGCTTCAGAACAAGTGGACACCTCGCTGTCCACCTTGTCCTGATCTCTACAACAGTGCATATCCGTCTTACCCAGTACTGTATCTTGCTTTTTCTCAAACGGTTTGATCGTTCAGCTCTTCATCACATCATCCGCCACCATATCCAGAGAACTGTTCTTTTTATTCAGTGTTATTGTGACATTTTAAGGCTCACAATGAATCGACTTAGTAGGAACCAATGTTCAGAAAGTGGGCTTCAGTAATGTGATATCAATGCCTTTTGAACAGTTCAGTGTTTTATTGGCTCTCTAGTGTCCAACTTATCTTTAGGGGAAAAAAACCTAAAACATATGTAGAATATGCACTAAAATAAAGGCTCTTTTGGGTAGAGCATTGGACAGTGTAAGGCCCTGATCATGTATAGAGAGAGAGAGAGAGGGCTGTTAGCATTGTTTGCCTGCAAGACATAGCGGGCCTTATGATGCTGACGGAATTGGCTGCTGTGCAGACTGAATACGATAACGTCATTTCTATTGGAAACTGCCCGGTGTATCGGGTCTAAGATAGGCGAACGTTGTAATTCATTTTTAAAAAGGGGGAAGGTAGGAAACCAGTAGGCGAGAAATTTGCAGACAGTAAATTCCAAAGGCTACCAAAGACACGTTTCCTATCTCGTCCTCCCTCTGATAATTAAATACCAACACCATGTACGTGCTTCTATTTTTAAAGAGGCAATAACTGTCTGACAAAGAGAAGGCTGCCTTAAGTGACAGACCACCGGCCTCCTGCTCTCCTGTAGTGAACAGAGTCCTGCATCTGTGACCTTATAACTGGCCTCGACTCTGTGGGAATGCCAAAGCCCCAAACAAAAAAACTGAATTGGGCTTTGAATATTTTTATGGCCTTCAGAAAGCAGTTGTAGCACCATGTTGATGTCTGTTAAATCAACAAGGATTAAACCGAAAACTAAACGTATGCAGCAGAGTTAGCTTTCTCAATCCACTTTCTTTAAATCTCGTTGATTCTCAGCTTGCGATTTGAATCAGATCTTCGCCACATTTCACTTCTAAAGGTTTTATATGCATTCTCTTCCAATACCTGATGTAGCACTCCATCTTCCACCAGTAGATTTCTCTCCCCTGTGTACAGGCCTTCATTCCCTCGAGCTACTACACAGACACTTCTGCAGGCCGTTCGGTGTGTATCTAAATGTGGCTCCTTCAGACTAAATTTTTGAGCTTCTCGATTTTTTTGAGTGCGAAGTGCTGATATCGAAACCCGCTTTTGACCACAAAGCAATAACAATCGACGTGCTTGTGACGCAAAGTATATAGAGTGGCAATAAAAAAAATGCTTTGTGATGAACTTCATGCGACAGCTTTGTGGACGTGTGTAGCCGTGCCTCCATTATTGCTGTTAAAAAAAAGTGAAAAAATGCGAGTTTAAGTGTAATTCTGTTAAGCCCTCCTTGTAGCCAGGGTTGTTGTGGAGTAAACCGTGACGTCTTTGTGTCACAGATCTAACGCGGGACTTGGGAGTTAAAACACCATTTAAGCGCAACACAGTTTAAACATCACCAGGCACACAGGCATATGGGCTCCATGCTCGCACCACAGAGAGATGAAGGCATTGAGGACTTTAGCAGGGAGATGATAAGGAGAGCCAAAGGCATGCGGGATCATTCATGGGTCTCTGAATTCAGACAAGGCCGTTTCAAACGTGTGGAACAATCGACTCGTGACAATGGCTTAGGGGCGCATCCTTCTGAAAATGGAAAGGGGTGGTGGTTGGGCTGTTGGGGGGAGGGTGTGGGGGTTAAAAGACTTTTGGGATTAAAAAAAAAAAAACAAAAACAAACAGGCTGGTCCTGTTTAAAGAAAGCTATTTTTCCATTTTTTGGATTGAACCATTGTGCTGTTTGTTTTTATTGTTGTTGTTTTTGTTTGTGTTTACCTGAAATCGATATTTATCTCCGCCACCGTTATCTACGGCTTCAGGTGGCAATTTGCAAGCTCCGATTCTTTGGTCACGCGCTGAATTCCTCGGCATTGCCTAGCAACAGTTCAAGTATAGAGAGCGAGAGAATGCCTCTTCAGGGTAGGAGACCATAAAAAAAGAGGAGGGACTCGACACTGATAGCCAGTCACTGTAGCTGCAGATATACCAATATCATCAATTTCCTGCCTGGGGATTCAAAAACAATTGATCATTTTCTCATGTTCTAATGGTCCGTTGGCCTGAGCTTTGGTAAAGAGATACACACAGGCTTTTTACATGAGACAGTATTGTTTCCTGACATTCCACCATGATGCTGCCGTCGTGTACTAGTGGGCACAGTTATACTTCTAAGCATGTCTTCTAACAATGATCCAAGTTGTACATATGTTCTTTTCTAATCTTTGTAAGACATCCAAAAGAATGCCATGAGGTGACTATTTGTTCTTATCGTGGGGTTGACAAAGATGTTGTGGTTGATGTACAATAATTAAGTCCTATTTATTTGAATACAACACTGGAGATTGATATTTTTGTTTTGTGTTTTACATAAATGTACTTCTGGACTTTTGTTTTTCATAAAGTTATTTTTGACATGACTTCCTCTTCCTTTTGTCTTTCCAGTAATAAAGCTTGCCTTGTGTGGCACTCATAATCCAGGGCTTGGTTTGTGGTCTGTTCGGTGGGGGGTGGGGGGGTACCACATTACTTACTGGTTTGCAATCCAGCTACATTTACTATTGTTCAATATGCTTAAATATCAAAGACTGTCCTGTGTCTCTGATGTCTCTCTGTAGATAATGGATGTATAGATACATGGATGCATGTTAATATCAGACATTGACATCTGATTTGCATACATTTCAATATACTGACATTTGATAATGTACTGATGTATATTTACATAAAATGGCACAATGAAATATATTTGGAACGTAGTATAAAACACTATGCAATACTGTTCTTGTATTTTTAATATGAGCAGAAATACATTTTTCTCTCGTGTGGCTGCTGTTAAGGAGGAACGTGTCTCAGTTTTCCCTTTTCTGATGTGTGCATTAATTGCAGCTGGCAGCCTTAATGACTGTCCTACAGAGTGTGTGTCCGTGAGGCGAGTATGAAGCAGCTGCAGTTGAAGCACATTCACCTCTCAGAGAGAGACACACATGCTTCTTATCACTGGTTGGAACTGTAATGTAATGATCAGCTGATAAACAGTACTACTCTGATGAGAAATAAAAGTGTGATTGTTTTCTTAACTATGAAAAAACATGTGTGAAGGTAAAAAAAAAATTGCTACCAAAAGCTATACATTTGTCATGTTAGCCTATACACTACCGGTCAAAAGTTTTAGAACACCCCAGTGTTTCATGTTTTAAAAAAAATGAAATTCAAACAGTTCAGATCCAGTGAATAGCATGAAATGGTACAAAGGACAGCACTGAACTGCAAGAGATGTAAAAAAGGTAAGGTTATCCAGAAGGGGGAAATAATTCTGTAGCGCCATGCAGTACCTCTGGTATGTGCCTAGTTGGTTGTGTTCGTCCTACAGCAAGATAGTGACCCAAAACATTCCAAGCTACGCCAGAATTAAACAACAAGATGGTAAGCTGGAAAACCTTTGACTGGTAGTGTATATTTACATGCTGTGGAACATAATGTTGCAAAGCTGAGGGCAGAGTTGTGTGTGCACATTAGAGCACCTATGCTCTACACTGTAAATACTGCAGTGTGAGAAAAACTGCACAAACATAATCAACTGTATTTGCAATTAAGTACTCACTCTGAGTGTAAAACAGTATGGTTGTATTTCCCCAGTGTTCCCTGTCATCATTTTATGATTGCATAGAAGTTTAATTAGATTGGTTGGGGGATACCAGGAGTGCATGGAGGCCTTTTCAATTTGCATAAAAATGCATATTCATATGCATATTTGCAATGCCTATGAATATAAAGGTGTAGAGTTGCTTCTAGGCATTTCTTGAAGAAAAATCTTATAATATTTAACAGTTTTATTCTATTTATTACTTTAGGATATTATGAAGGTTTAAATTGCACTTTTAGAGGTACTTTAAAATGCAATCTCCTTACATCAAAGCATTTAATACATAAACATATATATATACATATATATA
>JBBIGA010000132.1:28379007-28392227 GCA_037576975.1 Alestes dentex | reverse complement strand
TATATATGCACATTTAAAAGGAGAAAACAAAGGTAAGAGCAGCAAAAATGATAGAATAAAAACTATAGCACACAACAGTACAGTATAAAAAGTACACTATACAAATAATTGAAATATATATATTAGTGCTGGGCAAGTCAAGATAAGATAAGATAAACCTTTATTAGTCCCACAAGTGGAAAATTTGCTTGGTTAATGCATTATTACCGCGTTAACACACTATTTGATTAATACCAACAATTATTTTATCGCATGTTAATGCAGTTTTTTAAATTACTCCTATTTTGAAAGTTTTTTTCGACTGTTTCACCTCACTTTAATAGGGACACTCACTACTGAACATACCGACTGCTTCTGCTGCTCCCTGTTAAAAGAAAAATGTTTCTGCCGGTACCTGTTCAGAAAAAAAAAAACGCAGATTTATAAATGTTAACTTGCTGTCACTCGAAAGGTGCCTGATATACTGTTCTGATCATGGCTCTGGACCAGGGCGCCAGTGTTCTGATGATTTATGCTGCCTTGTTGAAAAATGCTACCGTAGCGCTAATCGAAAGCAGAGTCTATCGATTCATGCTACCCTGTCCAAAAATGTTTATACAGTTTATACAGTTCATACAGTTTATAGTCAGTTTATAACACTGATAATGATGAGAAACAGACAAATAATTTTCTCTGCATAATCAGAGAAAAATATATTTTATTTTAAATATTTACTTAGAAGCAGTTGCCTTGTCAAAAAATGCTACCTTGAGGGTACCTTGTTTTTCTATAAAAAACTAGATAAAATGTGAATGCCAGAAAATCATGCGACTAATCGCGATTAAAAATTGTAATAGTTTGTGCATGTGCAAGAGTGTGTGCATATTTCAGAATACTGGGGGTAATTACTTGATGTTAGCTTGAATACAATTACTATGTGTTTGTGTGCTGACTGATAGCTGTGTGTGGCTTTTCTCAGCCTGATTTAGTTGAACGCAGCCTGAGTCTCTCTTTCTCTGCACACTGCTGACAGATTTACACACACACACACACACACACACACACACAGACATACACACATTCTTTAGTATGTGTAGATATATAAGTATGTGTATGTAATATTTACAAAAATGAGATGCAATGTTCTGTTCCAGTAAAAACATTTGTTCCCATTTCTTTTATTTAAGCTACTCAATATCACAAAGATAAGACAGTGTGACAGGCATAAAATATCATTTTTGCACAAACAAGGTGATTAATAGCAAAATATAAAGAAATGAGGGATTTCATGGCTGCTAGAACAAAGCTCCAAAAGTAACTTTGCAGGAAAAGGAAAAACCTTCTTAATGAAACTTTCTTAAGCTTTTTAATGTGAGTTAATGTGAACATTTTTAATTAAAACCGATTTTGGACTACTTTTATTGACCCGTTCAACATGAAAATCTATTGTAAACACTAGCCACCACTTGTTTTTTCATACACAACATTTAAACCACTGACAGGTGAAGTGAATAACATTGATGATCTTGTTACAGTGGCACCTGTCAGAGGGTGGGACGTAATAGGCAGCAGGTGAACAGATCTTGAAGTTGATGTGTTGGAAGCAGAAAAAATGGGCGAGCATAAGGATCTGAGTGACTCTAACGCAGGCCAAACTAGACGACTGGGTCTAGCTGGGTCAAATATCTCCAAACTGGCCAGTCTTGTGGTGTGTTATTGGTATGCACTCACTGATGCACAAAGGAGAGGTAAGAACCTAATGAAAAACAAACCACTGAAAAAGTTTATGCTGCCTATTTCTACAGATTGCTCTACATATTGCTCTACAAACAACTTTGCCAAGAGGACCTACAATAGGCACATGAGGATTAAAACTTTACAATGGAAGAAGGTTAATAATTTTTCTTTTATATCATGGGGACAGCTGGGTGTGTCTCTTACCTGGGCAAGAGATGGCGCCAGGATGGGGAGAAGGCAAGAGGCAGTGCAATTCTCTGGGTAATGCTCCGCTGGGAAACCTTGAGTCTTGCCACTTATGTGGATGTTACTTTGACAAGTATTACCTACCTAAACATTAATGCCAACCAAGTACGTACACTCCTTCATGGCAATTATGTTCTGTAATGGCTGTGGCCTCTTTCAGCAGGATAACGGCCTTGCCACACTGTAGACATTGTTCAGGGATGGTTTGAAGAGTATGAGAGTTCAAGGTGACTTAATCTGGCCCTCAAATTCCCCAGATCTCAATCCGATCAAGTGTCTGTGGAATGTGCTGGACTAGTCTGATCCATAGAAGCCCCACCTCACAACTTACAGGACTTAAAGGATCTGCTACTAACGTCTTGGTGCCAAATACCACAAAACACATTCAGAGATCTTGTGGAGTCCATGCCTTGACAGGTGAAAGCTGTTTTCAGGTAAAGGGGGGTCTCCACAATATTATGCAGGTGAACCAGTGAAAATGTCAGGCAGGTGGTTTTAATGTTACAGCTGATCTGTGAATATATGTACAGTTAACAAATACATTTTGCCCTGAAAAGGTATGAAAATGAAGACTCAAACACACACATTCTGCCCATGCACTTGCCATCACCAGGCAACAGGGCACAAAAAAAGGCAGTGATGGTGGTGTGTGTGGTTGAGATGTGCAGGATGGGACTGTTTGTAAGCAGAGAGGCTGTGGATTCAGTACACAGACACACACACACACACACACACACACACACACACACACACACACACACAAACACATACACACTCAGCTCCACACTGTTGGCCTCCTGCCACCTCCTAATGCAGCACCGGCCAAAGAACAAGCAGGGAAGCGGGTCTGTGTGTTCTGAGCAGGGATACAACAACCCGTGTCCAACTCATAAGTACACAAAGACACACATGTTCATTCATCCCAAGCCGTCTGCTGCAGGAACAGGTAACCTTCTAGCTCTTTCCAGCATTTAAGCTCATATTAAAAGCAACAGTTTGGCAAAAAAGACAAAAACAATTTTACACACATTTTCCCTGAACAGTCAGTGTCTTATGGGTGAAGTTTTTTTTTTTTTTTTTCATTTTGAACCGGAGCATTGAGGTCATAAAGCGTCAGAAAGTCTGTTTATTATTGTGTAATTCAGTCTGAGGCAAGTGTGTGATAATTTAGGCAGGCATAACACAAGTTAGTGGGATAAGGGCTTTCGTTACTGCCAAAAAAGCAAATGTGTCTCTGATCACCTGTATTTGGTGGGAGGGACAATTGAGTGTAAGTTTGATTTTTTGATGACAAACTATTGCTTTAATTCTGCCCTTTCAGTAACACTTTATTTGGATGGTCCAGCGTAGCTCAGCTGAATTCTTATATTACATCTATCCCCAACCTTAACAGAAACCTTAAACCTAAACCTAATACCAAATCCAACGCTAATGCCATTAAACACTGTGATCCACTGAGTTTCACCAGATTTCAGCTATTTTTGATAGTATACAATCTGTACCATCAAAATAAAGTGTGATCAGAGTTTCTTATACACTGAATCCTGTTTCAGCCAGTTTGAGAGGAGAGGCTGGCTGGATGTGTTTGTTTTCCTTTAGGCACTGAGGAAGATAGGATTTAGAGATAAGATAAGAAAGTACATCTCTTTGCTTCTCTGCTTTTATTCAGAAGATGCTCGGTAATAAGTCAGTAACCCTCATATGGGCAATGCAAACAGCACCGCAGTGTGTTTTTCACACTCTAGTGTCACACACTGACACTGCAGATTCAGTCACTGCATGTCAGAGTCAGTTATTGACCTGATATGTGCTGAAGGCCCTCAGGCTACACCAATAATGAGAATAGGATGGGGGGAGGGAGGATGCAATATAGGCAGAAACATGCCTCTTTTTGCCCCCCTGCTATGGAGGACTGCATGAACAGGGGAAGGCCTTTGTGGTGCAGAGTAGTGTGAGACAAGCTTTCTGCCTGGTGGTCTTGTCCGTCCACATGTTTGCAAACTACAAGGTGGACAGGAGTGTCTTATTCTGACTGAGCCATCATTATGTGCTGTCTGTACAAGCATCTCCTCCCAAAAACATTTCACATTCGGAAAACCGTTTACATGGGCAAGATTTTTGGAAATATTGTTTGTTGGAGTTTATTGGTGCTCTGGGGGCCCTGTTGGTGTTTGTTGGAGTCTGTTGGTACTATTTGCTGGAGTTTTTTTTTTTAGGTTTATTGGAGATTGTTAGTGTTTGTTGGAGTTTACTGGGGCCTGCTGGTGTTTTGGGGGCTTGTTGGTGTTTGCTGAAGTTTGATAGTGTTTATTTGAGTTTTTTGGGGGTTTGTGGAGGGTTTGGGGGGTGTGGGTATTTTTTAGAGTCTGCTGTATGTTTGCTTGAGTTCTTTGGAGTTTAATGGATTTATTTAAGGTTTTTGAGTTTTGTTTGAGTCTGTTTGGAGTTTGTAGGAGTTTACTGGGGTTTGCTGGTGTTTTTTGGGCTTGTTGGCGATCTGGGCTGTGTTGGTGATTTTTAGAATTTTGCTGGTGTTTGTTTGAGTTCTGTGGGGTTGTACCTTGTTGGGTTTTTAGGAGTTTTTTTGGTGTTGGTTTATATAATCAGGCTTGTTGGTGCTAAGCAAGCCAAGATGTTAGGAGCATTCTAAACACCATTCAAAAACCACAAAAGATACACAATCACTATTTGTTTTTTTTTATACTTTAGGTGCTTTGTAGGTGCTCACCTTGTCCTTAAAAGACATTAAATTGAGGTACTATTAAGAGAAATTAAGACAAGATTAGTTACACAAGGGAAGGTGGGCAATGTAATTAATGTCACTATCTCTGTGCAATTAGTTTGAATCTGTTACGATGTGCTCTTGAATAAATACTGTGGCAGATGTACCTACTATAATGAAGTGAAGAAATAACACCAGGTTAAATCAGTTCCCTGTAAATAAACATCATAAATTAATATTCCATCATGTCTCAGCAGGAACGAGTTTTCATGGTATTTCCAAGAGGAACTACTAGAGGCGTCCTTTACTCGTGTTTTTTCTATAGCTCAAATAACTGGCCTGCACAATACAGAACATCAACACAGATGACAAAGTGCAAAGTGGTGCACTGTGACCCGTATCAACAATATGGCCTACATATGTGTTATGAACATGCAACCACATAACTCTCATGTCAAGTCAAGTTTATTTCTATAGTCCATTATCATACACAAAGCTCATTCAATGTGCTTTACCGGTACAGAATAAAAACATTAAGCAGCATAGTGACTAAACTAACCATGTTTAGTTTTAGATCTTCGCACCACTAGCTGAGCAGCTCCCGCAGATCTAAGAGACCTACCAGGATTATATACACCAAGCATGTCATGCGGGGGAGAGCGCTGCAATAGTCAACCGTGCAGGAAATAAAGGCGTAGATAAGTCTCTAAGTCTTGTTGGGGCACAAAGTCTGTAACTTTACCAATGTTTTGAAGGTGTCAAAATGCTGACTTTGTTATCGCTTTACTGTGGTCACTAAAACTAAGATCTCCATCCATTATCATGCCAAGATTTTTTACGTGGGTCTTCCCTCTTTTTTTCCTAACAAGATCATCTCTGTCTTGTCTTTATTTAATTGGAGAAGGTTTTATTGCATCGAGCCACGTACTTTATGAGGCTCAAGTTATGTGAACATGAGCATGCGTTTTCATTTTTTGAAAGTATAAAATAACTGAGCCAACTGTTTATCAGTGCTACGCGTGTCCTCTAAGACCTGTTATCAGTTTTCATGTGGTAAAATTACTCCCAAAGACCCTAAACCCAGTGATGCTGATAATCAACTGACTGAGTCTCGTAACAACAGAGGGCCATCAGTAGACAATTTAACTGAGTCTGGTGGATAACACTGGGTTGCTGCGCTGTGTGTGTTCCTGAACTGCGACGGAACAATGTCAGAGAGGCTTGGGATGGAGAAATGGTCCAGCAGAGGCAGCTGATCTTGAAGATCACTGACAGGATTTGGTTCAGGGAAAACACTCCATCAGCACACACTCTGAGGATGTTCCTCTGTGTGCTCAGAAGGGCCATGAGATGTGAAGCATAAAGCAAACTTAATGTGGGTTATGTAAGAAATGCATTGGGGACAGAGGACACTGGCTGGTTTGGATACAGAGGAAATAGGATGTAGCCACCAGCCAGGGTTAGGCTGTTTGCAGCTGACAGGTATTGAAGTTGGCTTAATTCACAGACAAAAAAAAAACATGCTTTGTTTTATCCCACCTTTGGGAGATATCACTCTGCAGAGTGAAAACATCTTTATTTGCACGTTCCACGTTTTCTTTGTTCAATATTCCAATATGGAGCAAATAAGCAGAACTGGATTCCTTCGCCTAGGAACAACTACTCTCTCCATCTTTCCTGCTGTAAGCCTGTTGTCATGGGAACATGAACTAAGAAATGAAAAAGCTCCCCCTCCCCTTTCTCAAACATCTTCAGTCAGTGTGAAACCGAACAGCATATCAGTTCGTCCTGAGCGCAAAATATAAACATTTTGCCATGCCATCTCCAAACCTTGCGTGACATTTAATTCCATTATGGTAATCTTGCAAATATGATGTGTGCAATGAGTGGAGGTAGGTAAAGATGTAAATGCACTTTCTCATATGGCAGGGGTTCCCAGTCCCAGTCCTGAGGGCCCCACGCTATGTACATTTTCATGCTTTCTTTCATCTTGCACACCTATATATCCTAGAACACTCTGAAACAGTGTGGATGGGGAAAACATTCTAGACGAGAGTGAATGAGAAGTACATTCTAAATCAGTGGGAATGGGGAGAACCTTTTTGAACAGTGTGAGGACAGGATTCTAGAACAGTGTGACTGGGTAGAACAGCCTAGAACATTGGGAATGGGGACCAAATTCTGGAACAGTGGAAAGAAATGGAACATTTGAAAATATTGTGAATGGGAAGAACATTTTAGAACACTGGAAATGGGGAGAACTATATATCTCTATCTAGAACAATGTAACAATCTCTATCTAGAACAATCTAAATCAGTGTGAATGTAGGAGAAAAATCTGTAACAGTGTGCATGGGAGAACATTTGAAAAAAATGTGAATGGAGAGAACCTTCTTGGACAGTGTGGACAGGGAAAGCATTAAAGAAGAGCATTCTAGAACAGTGTGAATGTGGAGAGCATTCCGAAACAATGTTAATGGGCCAACAGTCAAGAACAGTATGAATGGAGGAGAAGAACATTCTTGATCAGTCAGAATGAGAAGAACATTCTTGAACGAATGGGAGAAAATATGTCAAATGTTGTGTCTTGGAAAAAATGCTTAATGTGCTGAAGTGGTTGGAATACATTTTAGAATGCAAGAATGTATTTGAGACACATCCCAGATACAAAACTACAGGCACTTGTCCACAGGTATACAGGAACCGTGCTCTACCTGATCCATACTGCGATGGCAGGGAAGTTGTTGCAAGCTTTGATTTTCTTGTGTATCTCAGCCCGGTAACGGTGTTGCTGATATTGGCAGCGCAATTCTCTCCCCACAGTTTATGGTCGGACCAGTTTTGAGAGAACTGAACTAGAGCTAATTTGGGTTTCATTACTTGGTAGAATGCACAGGCTTTAGGTCCTCAAGTACCCTCTCCTTTACCCAGTTGGGTTTTGTCTAATACCTCACTGGCCAAATTCTGGAGAATTTTTGGTGTTGCTTCAAATTATACCGTGAAACTATCATTAACATCATGCCAGGTTTGGCCATGACCAGGCACTAGGGGCTAAACAGGCAGAGCCCAGATTCCATTGTCACCTCTCACTGAACTACAATTAAGTGACATTTATACAGCCTCTGGACAGCCCAGGCTGCATGGGTCATGACATTTGAATTGTAATCCTTTTCAGCCACGTCCCACAGCTTGACCTCCCTCTGCTACACCTCAAAATGGCTGCCCATCCAAAATACAGAAATAGACCTAGCAGGTCCTGCGAAAGCGGGTTAGAGGAAGAAACAGATCTTGGACACTCTGACCCTCAGAACATGGAGAAAATACGAGCCAGTTGAGAAGTAAATGTCCTGGATTTTTGGCACATTTTTCAGTTTTTTAGATTATTTATGCCATGAATTCAAATTACATCCAATTTATTTTCCATATACACAGGTTTGAGAAAACATTTCAGACTTCTCTTTTTATATTTGTTAAGGATGTTAAGGTCTTTCTGGCTGCAAAACTGCACACACAACCATGACTTCATAGTTTAACTGATAACAAAACATCTACAAAGCTTACAGTTTTGTATGATTAATACTGTAAAAAAGTAAAGAATCTGCCACTTTCCTGAAGAACTCCCAGAGTTATTTATATATTCAAATTTAAAATGTAATGAGAAAGCCTTAAAATTCAAGGCCGGACTGAAGGACATCTTGAACACTGCCAGACTGCGTTTTGTGAAAAGGAGTTAACATTTACTAACATCATGCTTTTGTGTTTGCATGGGCTCGCTGGGACTAAAAGGGTTAAAAAGGCTTTTTTTGGTGCAGTATCTTCCCTGGCTGTTTGCTCCTGCCTAAATTACTGTGTGAAAAAAAACAGCTTGTTGTATTTAATTTTGTCAGTTTTTAGTGTCTTCATAATGTTAACAGAAACAAGACAGCTGATCCTTCCCTGCTGTCCAGTAGACAGTATGGCCACGGGTATCTATCCAGCTCTGAGGGTCATATCTCCCATCCGCTGCATTGCTCGTTAGGCTTTTCTAATAGTGGCCCGGTAATTGGAGCCATAAATAAGGCGACCTCCTCCGAACCTCCATCACCGCACCACAAAAGGAATGCCAGTGGCAGATAAAAGAGACGTGTTTAATCAACGGCACAGTCAGGTAGGACGATAAAAACCCCTGTTACTATGCAACACACAAGCTAGGAGACAGTCATGCCTGGCATTGTGTCTCGCCGGAGCAGAGATTTTTCACCTCACTCAATGAGTGCCGACAACACAGACTACACAGTGCAGAGCTCTCACAAGGCTGAATATAAAGCGATGATGCAGCTGCAGGTATTACACATTCTTTCAAAGGTGCTGGAGGATACGGTTGTCAGATATTGTGGCACAGCTTGCTAGACTGCATTGGATTTACTCAGATGAAACGTGCTCATTATTTCCTCATGTGTACACTGTTTCCACACATTACATCAACACTATTATTGCCAAATGTAATTTAATTGGGTTGTATAATATGTTGTATACATGTAGAAATGATTTTCTCAGAGTAGTTGTACTAAAGATTTCAAAATATTAAAAAAAATAATAATAATTTTTGTCTAATTGACTAATTGACAAAATCACATTACACTATAGTATATATTAAAACATAGTGAAAGCATTGCAGAACACACCTTTACTACAAGTCCCATTACACTGAGCCCAAGTCATTAAAACAGCACACCTACAGTATTACAGTAAACTCATTGGACAACTTTATTTTTTTTCCCCCAAAATATCTTTATTGGGTTTTCTGGTATTACAGAACGTTTTAACAATTTTCATTCACACACGTATACATGGACATACCTATACACATACTTGCACATTCTACATATCAGTGCCTCAGCAGTGTAATAATAGCTTAAAAATAAATAAATTACTTACTTAATTAATTAATTAATTAAAAAATGTAAAGGGGGGGTGTGTTTACATTCCAGATTCTATAATATTCATATTTGGTTCCCAGAGATGAAAGAACTCCCTCAGCGATATATGTTAAGCCTTCTAAACCAATGCATTCTGACAGTTCCTTTATCCGCTGTTTAATAGAAGGAGCCTCTACACTCTTCCAATAAAGCACAATCACTCTTCTGGCTTGTAGAAGTCCAAAGTCCAGTATTTTAGTCTGTTTCTGTGGTTGTATGAAGTTCAGTGGATGTATTCCAAGTACACACAGCTTAGCATCTAGAAGGATGTTTACATGAAAGACCTTAGACAGACAATTGATGACATTTTTCCAGTACTTTTGAATCTTTGGACATTCCCATAAGCAATGAGGAAGTGTTCCTTTGTTATTTAGACATTTAATACAAGTATCTGGAATGTTGCCAGACATATGGTTAAGCTTGACAGGGGTGATGTATGTCCTCATTAACCATTTATATTGGAGGAGCTTAAACCTTGTATTTATTGTTTGTGTTTGTGCCTTTAAACAAGCCTCATTCCAATCTATTTCAGTAATGTCTTCTTGTATGTCATCCCTCCAGGCGCATTGGACACTTTATTAGAAACACCAACTTGTGCTTCTACTTACTGGCCACTTTACTAAAAAAGGACAACTTAGACTTCTCATAAGTGGCCACTTTACTAGAAATGACAACTTGTACTTCTAATAACTGGCCACTTTATTAGAAACACCAACTTGTGCTTCTATTTACTGGCCACTTTACTAAAAAAGGACAACTTGGACTTCTTATAAGTGGCCACTTGACTAGAAATGACAACTTGTACCTCTAATAACTGGCCACTTTATTAGAAACACCAACTTGTACTTCAACTCACAGTTATAGACTGTATCTCACAAGTTTCCCCTTCTACCACATTAATCATTGGTCAGTTTCTGACCACAGGGCCACGGTTGACCTGTTGGCCACCCAAAGTATTCAAAGAGCAGCTCTGTGGACAGAAAATACTGATAATGGACTAAATGATGGTTAAGACAAATATGGAGGCGGAGTTACAATGGGGGGTTCTAATAAAGTGGCCATTGAGCGTGTAACCAAGGCACAGCATGAGGCTCACAGTCTGGACAAATCATCATTTAAATGAGCAATTTTTCATTATTTATTGTTAAAATAATGATGTTTTAAGGATAAGGATAATGGTCTAATGATTCTATCCAATCACAAATGCACCTGTTCTTCTGCACCACTGGGCTTTTGCAAAGTGGCACAGATTATTACTTACACTCTTTCTGTGCAGTCTGTTGGAACTGACATACTTTTGGCAGCTGAGAAAAGTAGCCAGTGTACAGAACTGTAAAAGCTGTTCAAGCCCATTCACTTTCGCTAAGCTGCGTGTAAATGATGATGAGTGGATCTCTGGTGATTGCACTGACGTGTTGTCATCTGTGTGCTGAGGAGGAAATTAAGGGAGGAAATATTTGCTCTCATGACAGTGTATTAAAACATTCTTTCCCAGAATGCTTGTGTGGATATACAGGTAGTGGAGGCTGTCTTTTTTATAAAAATGAAAAAAGTATCTTCCCTTGTCCGCTTATAGAGAAATATCATTATCAACAGCTGCATAATGACTTCAAACTAATTAGCCCTCTCGACAATAAGATGCAGGTAGTACCTGCTTTTTAATATGAAAACTTGCATTTTTGGCATGACATGGACATTTTTCTTTACAGTTTATTTAGCAAACTGTTCTATTAAGCCAACACTCAGATTAGTCATTTGAAATTAAATATTCAGAGTCATTTTTACAATGCAATGAAATGAGTCAACGGTATAATTAAATTTTGTCCTCAAAAACATTTAATACGTTCAATGAAAACGCACTTACAGACCAACACATGCATACACAAAATAACTGCAAGTTTATGAATGGGTAATATGATATGTTTCGTTATCATAATAAATTACGTCACATAATACATTTCTGTCACGGGTATTTGTACATAACACTGAATAATTGTGTTTATCATGAAAAACACAGACACAGACTTATCAAATGTACCAAAACTAGGGTGCCACATAATGTCCTTGGAGCAATGCCAAAGCTGAACCACTTCCCTAAAGAACCAAAACTTTCCCTAAAGGTCTACAGAACCTTCACAAAATGTAAAGGTTCTATACAAGTTTAACAGCTGTTCCTGGACGTCCTTTAACCCCTCTTCACAGTAGCCATGAACTTCAATTATTTGCTGGTTCTGGGAGTCATTTTTGTATTTCTTCTTCAGCAGTGTTGAGAGACTAATTTGGTGGAAGTGTATGTTTTACAAAACCAGAAGCAAGCTGGATTTTCAGCTTAATATGTTAGCAATTCAGCCTAGTGTTTTTACGATGTTTAATGTTTATTCTCATTATTATTATTTTTTTTATTTTATTTTATTTTTTTTATTATTATTATTATTATTGTAACCATTGTGCACTACTGTTTATAAGAAGAAAATTAGGGTTAGGTTTAGGGTTAGGGTTAGAGCCAAACCTCCATGTGCAACTTTCCTTTCATCAGCCTGACATCCATCACCCATCAGATCAGTCAGTGCATTTTCAGACATTTTTCTTTGTTTATTACATTATTGTGCTTTTAGGCTAAGTTCAAGGGGCCACATAGATTGTTTAATGTTTGCTCGGAGTTTAAATGAATAGGTCAGTTTAGTCTTGTGCACCACAGAAGCCATGTGGTCAGTTGTGTGGGCTGCGTGTTGCAAAAGGTTAGGAAACCCCTGCTTTGAGGAACCAAAAGTCCTTCTTCCATGGCACGGCATACAGAACCCTTTCAGGCATGTTTATTATTATTAGTGCCTGAAGAGAAATTATTTGCATTTTTTAAATCTTCTTAAAACATTTAGTTTGCAAAGCTTTAATTAAAAATGTGTTTTTATGTTGCATTTTGTCAAGTAAATATTGTATAAACAGAACATGCAAGGAAATATCATCTTTATGGCACACACGCACACACACACACACACACACACACACACACACACACACACACACAAAGGCAATTAAACTACTATTTAAAGCATCATTTGTTATTTCCATCAGGGATAAATCTCATTACTCAACAATGATATGGCCCACTACCAGAAAAGTCCTACTAAAACCTGGCCTGTCACACCCGCACCCAAATGAACCAGCTTAAGCAGCTCCTTCCCACATTATAACAAACAGCCCGTGCCAGCAATAGCCTCCTGCAGTTATTTATGTAAGACTGACTTTAAGCAGTAATTACAGGCCGCCATTTTAATCTCCTTCCTACTCTCACTCTCTCTCTCTCACACACACACACACACACACACACACACACACACACAAACTCACACACACGCACACACACTCTTGGAGGTACAATGATACTGCTGTAACTCTCACAAGTGGAAGCGCTGGCTCTCACTAATGAAGAACAGCTTGGGCAGAGCCTTCAATCTGTCTGCTGGAAAAGGAAGCCAAAGCCCAGTGCTGTTCCTGTGCCCTAATGCTGAAGTGTGTGTGTGTGTGTGTGTGTGTGTGTGTGTGTGTGTGTGTGTGTGTGTGTGTGTGTGTGTGTGTGT
>JBBIGA010000132.1:28348280-28371766 GCA_037576975.1 Alestes dentex | reverse complement strand
GTAAAGTACAGATACTCAAAAACTGTACTTAAGTACAGTACTCAAGTAAATGTACTTCGTTACTGTCCACCTCTGCTAGTTTTAACAAGAAAGTCCACCAAGTGAAGAGAATGCTGTGGAAGGCTGAGACACCAGACAGAATTTTTCACAGCTATGGCGACAAGAACCAGAAATCCAAATTGTTTAATGCGACCCCAGAAAGCTTTCACATAAAATGGCTATGAATACATTGCTTGATGCCTGAGATCTAAATAAGGTTTGGACTAAAGTCATATATGGAGGAGAAATGCAGGACAGCGTAAGGTAAAATACTTAAATATGTAGAAAAATGTATAGTAGTGATTACATTTTGTGAATCATTTAGAATTTTTTATATGTATGTATAAATATGCCCTAAAACATCAGACAAAATCTTTCACACAGTCCTTTACTTAGTAAGAAAAATGCAATATTACATATCAGTGAGTGGTTAAAGTACACTATATGGACACCTGACCATTACACCAACAGGGACTTTAATGACACTACATTAAAATACATAGACTTTAATATGGAGTTGGTCTCCCTTTGAAGCTATAACAGCTTCATCTTGGAAGGCTTTCCACAAGATGTTGGAGTGTTTCTGTGGGAATTGTTCCCATTCATTCTTTGGAGCATTCAAGCGGTCAGGTGAGAAGGCCTGGTTTTGGATGATGTGTTCGATGTTGTCGAGATCAGGGCTCTGTGTGGGCCAGTCAAGTTCTTCTTAATGCTTACACTCTGAAGCATTAAGATTGCCCTTCACTGGAAGTAAGGGGCCTGGCCCAAACCCTGAAAAACAGGTGTGTCCCAATACTTTTGTCCTTATAGTGTATGTGAACCTCCAGGATTAGCAGTTAAGTCAGGTGTTTTCAATCAATGCAGTAACAGTCAGGAGTGAATGGGCGTCCTGTTTTATTTAAAGGATCTATCAGTGTGTGATCCTCACAGCTCATATTTGTTGAAGTGTATCATGGCACAAACAAAGGAGATTTTCTGGGAACATCAGAAAACGAGATGTTGGTTCTCGTCAGGTTGAAGAAGGTTACAAAACCATACCTTAAGAGTTTGGATTCCACCAACCCACAGTTAGATTGTGTACAAATAGTGGACAATCAAGATCGATGTTGCTCTTCCAAGGAGGGCCTGGCTGGCTAACAAAGATCACTCCAAGACTAAGACATGTTAAAGTCTGAGAGGTCACAGACTAACCCATGGTAACATCTAAACAACTGAAGGCCTCTCTCACACTGGGTAATGTTAATATTCATGAGTCCAGCATCAGCAGAGTACTGAACAACAGTGGTGTGCATGGCAAGATTGCAAGGGGCAACTGCACTGCTCTCCAGAAAGAACATTGCTGACTGTCTACACTTTGCTAAAGATCACATGGACAAGTCGGAAGGCTTCTGAAAATGTTTTATTGATGGATGAGACCAAAAAACGTTTGGGCGTAAATGAGAAGCATTATGTTTGAAGAAAGAAAAATACTGCATTCCACCTTAAGAACCTTATCTCATCTGTGAAACAAGATGGTGGTGGTATCACAGTTTGAGCCCCTTTTGCTGCATTTGGACGGCTTGCAATCACTGACAGAACAATGCATTCAAAATTATACCAGCAGTTTGTCGACAAATTGTTTTGATCACACCCCCCCTGAAAATGTGGTCCATCACTTTCCACCCACACATCTTCATTTGCCTCTATAAAAGGCCTCCACGCAGCCCTGTGGGGGAAAAGGCAAACATTTCTCTATGTTCAGGACTGATCATCAGTTACCAGAAATGATTTGTTGCAGTTATTGCTGCACATCAGTTCAGATACTTTTGCCACGCAAGTACATAATATTGGATCATTTGCCTCAATAAGTAAATGGCCTAGTATATTTTTGTCGCATTTATTTAACTGGGTTCTCTTTACGTACTTTTGGGCAAATATGAGGTTTGTCATATTTCTGCAGAAATACAGAAAATTCTTAAGAATTCACAAACCACTGTAGGTCATTTTTGATAGTTAACAACAGGGCTGAATTTGCACTGTAGACACTGCGACCCCTGGTTCGTATCACCACCACTGTAAGTGACATGCACCCAAACATTTGCATGTTGTTATATTTTTGGAAAAAATAGTCATTGTGTTGGGTGAAACCCAGTCTTTTCTGAATATAATCTATATTTCATAAAAAAGCCTTTAGAAATTTTCATATATTGCAAGCTGCATTACTGGGGCTGCTGGTGGCCTGGAGGTTAGGGAGTTGCCCCTGCCATCAGAAAGTTGTGGCACAGAAAAGGTCCTTCCCCAAACTGTTTGGGAGTTGCCCCTGCGATCAGAAGGTTGTGGGTTCAAATTCCAGGACTCCTAGTGGCGCCACAGAAGTACCCTGGAGTAAGGTACCGTCCCCACACACTGCTCCCCGGGTGCTGTGTTTCTGGCTGCCCACAGCCTCACATGGTGAATGGGTTAAATGCAGAGGAAGAATTTCACATTGTTCACACTGTATGCTGTGGTGTGGTCATGCGTGACCATAAGGGGCCACTTTACTGTAATAATGTATCCTTGACAATACAAACCAGTTACTGCACAAATATTAATCTGCCTGTCAACGAATTACACAAACATTTTGGTCTCAATTTGTGTATGCTGTACTAAAAGTCCTGCTAATGCTTGGATGTGTATTTTTATCTGCAAAAACATCTCAACAAAGCAGCTGAACAGAACTCAAGAACTTTATTCAAGTATGAAAATGTAAAGCACATGTTTTAAACTGCAGCAGACAGTTTTGTCATGTACAAATCAATACAACCATAAAGGCAAATAATTAACTTGATTAACAATCAGTTCTCTGAAGAGATCTATTTTCTTCCCATCTAATTTGAACTGCATAGAGTTTTGCATGACAGATATGCCTACATATCATCCAAGTTTTTTTTTTTAAATTGGTCCCTTAAAACAAAAAGAGGGGCGAAGAAAGGAAGTGTTTACCAGCTTAGGAGATATTCAACAGTGCTTCTTTCTGATGAATTCGAAAAGAAAAAGACGCATTAGAGCGAAGCAGACCTTACCTGACACCTGATATCTGTGGCATGAACGAAAACTTTTTTCCTGTGCCTGAAATGTCTCTAAACCTACAGCAAATACACTACTGTGAGGTATGTCTCCACTTTTAGCCAGAATACCCAAATGAATATTAGCTCCTAACTTCTTACCTGTGAACAGCTCATCACATACTGTGTGGAAATGGCCATCGTTGGTAATGTCATGCTGTGTACAATAACATTTTAAATGAAAGTAAAAATTTGACAATACTGCATATTTTTTTTCCTCACCACAAACTGCTGCATATACAGATATTCATTTGGACATGTGTGTGTCAATATAAATAAAGCTAACCTACTGACATTGAAATAAGTCCAGCACATGGCATTCTCCAGAGCTGAGGTCCAAGTAAGATAGTTACATTGTGGAATGACTGTGCATTTGTTTTGCTCGGGGTGGTCTACAAGACCTTTTCTAATGACATCGTCTTATAAATCTGGTAGAGGTTTGAACGTTAACCCCCCAGTGAGCAACTGCAGCAAAACTGCATTTACTAACAGACAATCAGTAAAGAAACCTTCGAAGTGTAAACATGCGAAAGAAATGTTTCAGTGGGAGAAGGAGATTGTTGTTTTCTCTTGCCACAGAATTCACAGCTGACCTGACGATAACAGCAATTCCTGATTTGGGTTTTCTGAACATCCACAGAATACGAATTCCAGATATGGTCGATTGGCTAAACACAAAACGAGCCAATAACAAGGAGAAAGTTGCTATGAATATTTAAAATAGCAAGGAGGGATTGACATCAGATTGCAGCTGTTAAGACTTGTTCCTCACGACCACAAACGCCTGCAAAAGTCACCATCCCACCTGCATTCTGGAAGACCAGAAAGACAACGAATCAGCTTCAAATTTGCATTATTAGTCTACTTCCAATACTGCAAAGTGCCTTATAGTGCTGCTTAAAGAAAAACAAACAAGCAAAAAAACTGCTTGAGAGGGATTGTCCCAACAGTACCAGTAAAGCTGTGGAAGGCCATTTGCTTCCTACACTCTTAAAATGAAGGTACCAAAGAGGGTTCACTGGAGTAATGCCCCTGAGAAACCATTCCTGGTTCCCTAGGTTTCCAAAACTGGTCCTAAAGTCCTATTTCTTTGCACACTTTAGTGTTTCCCTGCTCCAGCATAACCCTATTCAACCCAGGCTTATTAATTAGATCATTAGTTGGCTCAGGTATGCTGGGAGCAGGGATCCACCAAAATGTGCAGATCAGGGTGTACCAGGATTATGGCTGGGAACATGTGGCCTTAAGAATGTTTCAGTGGTTTTCAACTGAGCTCTTTAAAGAACACTTTTTGCCACCTTTCTTTTAGGAGTGTACATCCACTGTCCTCTCCTAGACAGAATATACAAGCAGACCAAGTGGTTGTATACAAGAGACAGGGAGGTTTAAAGAGAAAGCCAGTGATTCTTTTCAGGTTGGAACACAGAAACAGTTTACTCCCGACTACCACCAGAGACGGAAGTTGGACATTCGTGATTCAGCTGTGCACTGGTTATCTCCTACTTCAGCAAACCACAGCACGCTGGATCCTTGCTCTTATATTTCCAAAGTGCTTGTTTTGAAACAAATATAAAAAGAGAAATAAAAAGGTATGTGTGGAATGCACTGCACTCACTTATAACGCGTCACTCCAAGAGCAAGTTGAAACAAAAAAATTCAAACAAACTTAGTGTACATAGAATCCTCTTGATCGAACCACTGCTGCAAATGTGGCTGTGACTTGCATTACCACAGTGAATCTGTGAAGAGTCTGTGGTCAAGTCCAAGTATATTTGCCAGATCCGTAGTACATCCAAAGAGCATTGTATCAAAGAATCAGTCAGCCGTTATTCCCTTTTCCCGCAGCTCCTCAGTCACTCGCACGAGGTATGTAGGATCTGGGTAGCCAAAGCTGAAGAAGAAAACAAAGGCATGTAATAATCCTTTAATGATGATATAAATGTTTACCCTAGGTCAGTCCTATGCCATCGTAACATATTTTCCCCTAATACTTATTGCAATTACTGTGAAGGAACACGTTTTTCCATGTTTTTCATGCTTCATGGCTCATGTTTTTTTTTTTTTACTGAGCCTGTAAGACTGATGTGTTAATGGACTCTGTTCTGACTGGCTGCCCTGTATTGCTCTTCATTCCAAAAGGAGTCCGAGCTGAAGCACACTATTGTGTATGGGCAGGGATAAACTGCTGTTTGCTGAATAGTAGGATATAAATTTATACTTGGCTATTTTTGTAGTTGAATTTCCATATATGAACGGTATGGACCAAAAGGTACACTTTCCAACACTGACAGTATTTACACCAATCAGCCATAACATTAAAAGCACTGACCAGTTAAATGAATAGGATTGGTAATTTTGTTACAGTGGCACCTATCAAGTGTAAAGTGACCATTCTGTCATACGTGAACACACCACAGCACAAAATTCTTCCTCTGAATTTAACCCAATCACCAAGCGAAGCAGTGGGGAGCCAGGAACACAGAGCCAAGGGAGCAGTGTGTGGGGATGGTACCTTGCTCAAGGGTACCTCAGAGATGCCACTAGCAGTCTTGGGATTCAAACCCATGACTTTTTGATCACAGGGCGAACGCCCTAACCACTGGGCCATCATCTGCCCTGTCAAGGTGTGGGATATATTAGGCAGCAAGTGAATAGTCAATTCTTGAAGTTGATGCACTGAAAGCAGAAAACAAAATGGCCAAGCATAAGGATCTGAGTGACTTTGACATGGGTTAAACTGTGATGGCTAGATAACTGGATCAGAGCATCTCCAAAATGGCAGGTCTTGTGGGGTGTTCCCAGTATGCAGTGGTCAGTACCTACAAAAAATTGGTTCAAAGAAGGACAACTGTGAACAGGTGAAAGGGTCATGGGTGCCCAAGGCCCACTGATGCATGCAGAGAATAAAGGCTAGCCTGTCTGGTCTGGGCCTGGTGGAGGCAGCGTGATGCTCTGGGCATGTTCTGCTAGTAAACCTTGGGTCCTGACACTCATACGCAGGTTACTTTAAAATCTACTGCCTACACACGCATTGTTGAACCACTTCAACTGTATTTCCTTGCACTGGCAAACAGCAAAAACTGTTCAGGAATGGTTTGAGGTACATGACAAGAGTTCATGGTGTTGAATCGGCTTCCAAATTGCCCAGATCTCAATCTGACAGAGCATCTCTGGGATATGCTAGACAACTAGTTCAATCCATGGAAGCACCACCTTGCAACTCATAGGACAGGATCTGCTGCTAATAATCTGCTGCCTCAAAGCTGTTTTGGTGGCATGAAGGGGACATACAGTTATAGGCAGGTGGTTTTGATATTATGGCTCATCAGTGTGTATATTACATTAAACTACATGCAATATACACACTATAATTTTCAGTTTTTCATTATATTGGCCCTTAAAGCCTTCATAATATTGATCTAGCAGTAGTGTGCAATATGCAAATAAAACTCTGATTGCTTGATTTATTTATTGTGTGCTATTTGATCTGTTTGAGTAATTTAAAAAACACAGCATACCATCGTGGTCCACCCCATATAGAGGTCTTGTGGTGGATATCATTCCAGGTGATGACATTATGCATGCCTGTAGTCATGGAGGTTCCTATAGTGAAGATGAGCCGTTGTTCAAAAGCCCGCCGCAGTAGGCGCAGCACGCGGTTACCCTCAGGACTGTCCGGTAGATACGCTACACGATCCGTACCTGGGTAACGCACTCCAGGGTTTGGGTGCTCTTGCTGGAAAATTTAAAAATGACATAAAACAACAGGTCAGACCAGATAAACAGCGTTATCAGGAAAGAGTGTCTGTTTTACCAGTTAATTAAAGCAATGGTCTGGTCAAAAATGAAATTTGAAAGTTTTGTACCAGAGATATGAGGTTAATGTTTGTGTCAGGAACCACTTGTCATGGTTTGAGGCAAGTGTGCGTATTGACAGTTTGCACAAAGCTAATGGGTGGCTAAAAACTTTTAAGACTTATGACCTACATGAGCATCATAGCTCCAGTGCAAAAGTAAAGAAACAAACTTAATACATCCAGTTTGGCTGACTGACTACATTTGAGGTAAGTACAACTTGGAACTTCAAAAAAGACACAGCTCAGTCTACTGATATACTTACTGACTGGAACCCTGGAGGGAAGCTATAGATTATACATATGCAGCCAGATCCTTCATGTCCAGGCAGCTCCAGGTCTGGGACTCTCTCCACCATCATGCTACCATTGGCCGGCTGATTCCCAATGAGCTGACCATAAACCAACCTGCAGACGGGACAAGCCTTCTTCACCTGGAAAGCTTGATCCAAGCAAGACCGGCAGAAGGAGTGGCCGCACTTTTCTAGAGTTGTCTTCTCCACTATCTCGCCCATGCAGATGGAGCAGCTGGCACCATCCTCTTCACCTGGCTGGCCTACATTCAGCTCGGTATCAGTCCTTGTGGTGGCCTCGTGCTGCATGGGTAGAACCACACTGGTCTCCATGTCAGCACTTCTCCGGTATCTCTGCTGCTGTTGCCTCTGGGACCGGCGTGGCTGAGGAGGTGGAGGGGGTAGTAAAGTTCCCTCTCGGTCCACTTCCATTACCCCAACACAGGGTAACAGAGAGCGCTTCCTCTTGGGAGCAGCCTCCTGTTTGGTCATTTCCTTGCGGGCACATCGGCATAGGTCTATAAAGGCTTTCCGTGTGGCAGGGGACACTGGGCCCTCCATCATTCCGTTCCTGGCCCTGCTGCTCCCCTCAACCGGAGAGAGCCTCACCGCGCAGCAGCCGCCGCGCTCCCCACGCCGGATGATGCCTGCGCTTAGGCCCTGCTTATCCTCAAAGTCAAGCAGCCAGGGCCTTCCAGCTGCGGCAAGGTAATCCCACACAGCCTGAGACACCAACACCTCGTCACTGCCCTGCCCCGCACGCACGCTCATCTCATCAGATGAAACTGAAACATAAAAGAAAAAAAATCAAGGAGGTGACAAATAAGGAGATTATTTCTTGTAAACAGACATAATGTGATGCTTATCCTTCTTATTTCATTCCTAATATGTATTATATTTTGTACTAACACTAGGAAAATGCCAATTGTCCATATTTTACAATAGTCTTAGTTCATTAAGTACGTATTGTCTTTATTTTACTGGCAAACCATGACAGAAAAAACCCAGAGGGTGACAAATAAGAGGATTATTTCTTGCAAACAGACATAACGTGATGCTAACCATACACTTTAGGATTAATATTATTATATTGTGTACCAACACTGTGAAAATGCCAACTGTCCATACTTTTTTAACTACAGTGTTAGTCCGTACATTACATATTATCTTCATTCTATTAGCAAGACCATTTTTTTCTTAACAGGTGAAAGGTGGATGTTTTTAATGAGGATAGATCACGTGACATCCTCGGACCCTTCGAAGCTAATTTAACGGTCACATTCTGGACACAAGAACGGACACCAGGAGAACATGAGCTAAACCACATTCACACAACAGTTGGGTATTTTTAAGAGCCTGTAGGCCCTAGTTAAACCAGGGGATATAATCTGCTTTAAAATGTCATCGTTTCTCACCAGCCCTGGAGAAATTTCCAGCGCCTCTGGGCTGTGTACGCTGAGAGAGGTTTTGTGACATTTCGTGAGGGAAGACATCCTCAAATTACTAATGTTGTTATGTCCGTTACCTTATTTGTGCTGCCTGTGGCGAGTAGAAGGAAAACCGTCTTCTCCTGGAGCCTTTACCCGCACACTTTCAGCTCAGAAAATGCTGGAAGTTTTCTCCAAATGTTGCGGAACAGCTGCAGCGAGTTTATCGTCACGCGACGAAGGGAACGTCAAACATCAACAGGCGCGAGACCGAATCAGCCACTTCTAAACGATCTGCACAGTCTGAACAGTGGACGAATCGGTTCTTTTGAACAGAATACTTTCCATTAATCCGATCGAACCGATTCATTAATCATAACCGAGCCCAGCTTTACTTTTCAGCATAACCGAATGATTCTAACAAAAATAGCACGATATTAATCGTTTTTACATGTCAACGTTATACGACACGCCCTAACTGCTTACGATTCTTTCAGTGTGTTGTTTCCCCAGCCCTGCACTTGCTGCTTCCGTTATTGAGTACGGATACTAGATTCAGTGAACAATATTCTCGTCCTATTCTAAAGAATAAAGCAAACAACGCAGACACGTGACTCCGTTAGAGAATGTCTATATAGCTAGACAGAGTGAAAATAAAGATTACTCACTGTCGTGGCACCCAGCTCCACTGAATCTCTGAATCTGACAATCGATCGATCTGATTAAAGCGGACAGTTGGAAAGAGTCGGTTCACTGAACTGAACAGCCGTCACTAAAACCCCTTCGCTTTATAAACAAAGGGACCGTGTTCCAAGCCCCGCCCCCTCCCAGGGAGGCATGACAACGAACGAAAAGCTTTTTTTATTACACGTCATTAAAAACAAAAGTACTATTTACCTTGTGATCCCATAAATTCCCTTTAACTTCAGGTTTATTAGCCTGTTTAGGAAAGAAACACGTACAGGTCAGATCGAGACATTGTGTCTAGGCTGGGAAAATAGACACTGTTGCATGCTTGTCTAATTTGTCTAATTTGTATCCAGTCTGGATCAGATGCGTTGTCTGTCCTCTCACCTTCTGGACTGACTCAGTCGGAGGAGATCTGAGGGATCTGCTGCGAGCTGAAAATACTTTTCCATCCGACGAGACGAGGACTGGGTTTACCTTTAAAGCTGGGACCCTGGAGGGGGATAAAGGCCCCGTGCAGTCCGGACGGGTCCGAGTCAGGCTGTGCTCCTGCTGCCCCTGTCCCTCGTCCCGTCCTTGATCACAAAAGGCATATAAACAATCAGAGCAGTCATATCACCCTTCGTTTTCCACCAGTCACGGCAACTCTGTTTTCTTCTTCACCATACTGTGTTTCTGTGGGATCTCCTTTTTTCTTCTGCCACAGTTTCACCCCCACATTATAATGGCTCACACGTAGGACGCATGATAATGTGAGCAGGAAGTTCGTCACTCTCTTAAACTGGAGAGGATTAAAGTCCAGCCTGGTCTGTCCACTGCATGTCGCCCCTCCTCAATCCAAACGCCGAACCTCATTTAAAACGATTTTTTCCCATTAGTCTGCGGCCAGATTAGCTGCAGGCTGAATAGATTACTTTGTATACCGAATATCTTCCAAAATAAAAGTCCTAGATCAAGATAAAAGCGTCACTTTGATGTTCTCAATTATTTATTTATTTTGAATATCACTTGCCCTGTTAAGATCAAAGTCAAAGTACACTTTGTCATCTCAGCTACATACATGTATACAGTGAGACTAGACAGTGTGGCTCTAGAGTTTACAGAGTACAAAAAGAATCATAGAACACATATATATAAACTATAGATATACATTTTGTCATCTCAGCTATATGGATATATTACTCTTACTTACTTTACACATACATGTATGCAGTGACCCAAGACAGCACGGCTCCAGGTTACAAAAAGTACAAAAAGACACACGGAACACACATATAAGATTAACTATAGTTATAAACTCTAAACTAGAAGTAAAAACGTGCAATTTGGCACAAGGATGTGCAATTTAGTACAAGGTCATTTTAAATCCAAAAAAATGTGCAAGCGTTGTGTCAGGTGGAAAGCAACAATACTGAAATGTAATTTTGCGCTGTATATGCTACTATGCAATTTAATAAAATTACTTAAAGTGAATAAAATAAGCTATTAGCCATTGAATAAGCACTGACTGAGACAGAGATGAAGAAGATTGTTATAAATTATGCATGAAAAGGACAGAGTTGTGTTTTTTTGTTACACAAAAGATGCACAGCAGCTTCAGAGATTGTTTTAATATGGTTTAAATATGTTCAGATGGAAATTAAATAAACAGGGGCTCATTTCACAGAACATTCCATTAATAGCTAGTATGTAATAATGATGCCTCCATACAACCATGCCAGGAGCTGGATGAATCCAACATGAACTGTTAAGAAAAACAGCACAAAACTGTGCCCCAGACACAAGTACAGAGGATAAGACCCTCATTCACATGTGATCTGATCCCTGCTGAAGACACTACAGGCCATAACCTCTGACCAGATAGAACATACTGAACAGGCTTGCTGTAGTATACAACCACTGTTCTGTACCACTACATGTCTTACCTCTCTGTGTGTTTTTGCTCCAAAACATGGTTATTTAAAAATTACTATTTTCCAACATTTCAATTTCCACTAGTATTAAATTAGTCTAATATTTCTGTAAAACTGTAAAATGTAATTACTACTAGTAAACCATGTTTTTCCTATTAAAGTGAATGAGAAAAGCCATGAATCGTTACTTGTGGGAACTCAATCTTACATGCTAAAATACAATCTGTATTGGTAAGGGGATTTTTACTTATTTTTTCAGTTGCTACATTTATTGTCCCTATGATAAATATGACAGTCAGAACAGAGCAGTTCACAGCAGTGGTGAGGTGTTTAATGCCCATAAAACCTAGATCAAAAGAACATATTACATTAATATCCCTGATGCGACAACAGCTTTGAGCTATGAATTTAGCCTAAACACTTTTTGACCAATTAATTTTGATCTCAGTTTATAATCCCTCCCGCCCCATGCAGCCTCCTTAATAGGCCATCAGAGCAAGAGACTCTAAATGCAGGACTGCACACCTCAGGAAATGTTTTCTACCATCATAATTCCTCCCTGTTGTGTAGGTGATCTTTTTTAAGTAATTCTGTTCTGAATCAGATTTGTGCAATATGTAACTGTTCAATCTGTGAACTAACTGAATGTTATCTGAATGTTATTGAATGTTAATCCCATTACCTTATCATCTGCTGCCTTTTTAAGCATTTAATTTTAATGCATTAACAGTAAGTCACTTTCAGTCATTCTGCACTACTGATCTACTGGTACAGCAAACTAAATCTTGACACAGCAACATCACTGTTACACTGTTATTTGTTACACTAATGTCCCTGTCATTGTGTTGCACTATTGTATCATTTTATTTTTTGCTATTGTCTCATTATCTTTTATTCTTTTTTGTTGCACTGAGCATGTTAATGACACAGGAATTTCCCTCTGGGATAAGTAAAATTCTTTCTTATCCATTCTTATCTCATGATGCAGTACATTGTAAAACAAAGAGTTGCGGGAATCATTTGCGGGTGTCAGATTCGTTTATATGAGTTTATTTGCACCGTAACGACTAGATTATGCCACAAAATAAGAGAGAAAATGTGTGGAATTCTGCTTGAAAACATTAGTAAACAACTCCAAAGACTGTCAACTTTGGTGAGCCTCGTTACCATGGAGACGCTGAAGCTTCGTGCGTTCGCGGTAGAAGACGCCAGAAAGTAGGAGCTGCGTCACCGCGCGCTCAGAGAGGACGCACGAGGAGGAGAGAGAGCTCAGATCCCTGCAGTCCTGAGGCTCCTTCAGGTTCAGCTGGATACACGGCTAACAAACCCCCCGAAACACGAGGGCACCCAGTTAAACAGCCTAACCTTGGGGCAAACTGCGAGTTAATACCGACATGTAAGTGTTTATGCTATCAAAATGGACGCTGTTAGCTAGAGAAGCTAACCTAAGCTATCTAGCAGTGTGCATAATCGGCTAGCAGTGGGAGCCTGGCTTTCAGCCTATAATTATCAGATAAAAACGCATGTATAAGTTTCATTTCTTACATTTACACCGCTACCGTGAATGTATATAGATGTTTCAAGCCCCCCGTGTGAGCCAGTTCAAATTCTTCCCGCTCTCAGGGAGCGTTAGCTAATTCAGACAGCCTAGCCTGGCCTCTGCTAAGCTAACCGTGCACGCCACAGCGACGAATCAGTCAGTTGTAGGCTTAAATATAATAATGATGTTTTGCAATGTGGCTTTAAGAAGCCCTGCTACGTCGAAGGAAAGTCTGTTTGCAGACCCACACTAGTTTAAAATCAGTAAGTGCTTTTTGTTCCGGATCACCATGGCTTTTCCGTATCGTCTTCAAAGCTTCTCACGTGCTAGCAAGCAATGATTAAAGTAAATGAATTATATATATATTGTTTGTTTGTTTGCTTCAAACTATACCCACACCAACTCTTCCTGCTGGCAAGATATACGTTGCTTCAGCTTCTACGCCATGTATTTGTGAGCGAGCCAACTTCTCCTGAAGGAATGATGTTGCAGTATTGGATGCACAGCTAGCTAGCTAGCTGTTAGCCTAATTGAATCAAACTGGTGATCGATCTCGACCACGAGAGGAAACACAACTTATAGTGTGCATGTACTGACCAAATCTGACAATCCACACCATCCAGGAAATCGAGTTAGCCTCTAAAAACCACAACTCAATATCTGGTAGCTTTCTAGGGAGAGAGCCAGTTACCCAAATGTAGCTTTAGCTAGTGTTGCCTAGGTGACCAGCGCCTAGTCATTCAGAGTTTGAAGTGCTTCACTCCTCGTGTTAAGAGTAACATGCTGAGCATGTTACATTACATTATATTTATATGGCAGGCGCATTTATCCAAAGTGACCTACAATATGAGGAAACACTCAAATTTAAGAACAGTGTAAGAACCAGAGGGAAGTTCTAAGTGTTAGATCATTATGTAATAATAGGAAAACTTTATTAACCGTGAAGGAAATTGGTTATGACTGAAAAAACTCTCAGAGACCAGAACAATATAACAAACTGTTGACAAATCCACTAAAATGTGTAGAAGAAAAGTAATCATATACCTCAATACTGGGTATAAATGCTATATATAAGTAACTTAGGTCAATTATAACAACACAAAAATAGTGTAAGAAGATGGATGGTGCATCGGGAGAGTAAATGCTCTCTGAGACGTTAGGAGGTTTTTGAAGATAGAGAGGGATTCTGCTGCTCTGGCCGGCTTAGGGAGCTCATTCCACCAGCAGGGAACCACAAAAGAGTCTGGACTGCCTTGTGTTAATTGAATGAAATCCCAAAGTACTTCTATGTGTCTGTGTATGGTAGGCTGTGCAGGTTTTTCAGAGCATGCAACGGCACTATGTTATGCTTGGGAGAGGGGTCTGTCAAGTTAATGATTTAGATAGTTTTACTTTGGGTTGCTCTGGCCTACAAGTCACTTCCAACTTTCCTGCGGAATATTACCTGACAAGTATTGTAACCATTACCTGACAAGTATTGTAACACTTTTTAAATAAATGGTTTCATCACATTTTCCAATAGTCCTGTTTTCTCTTTTCATTAGGCAGTCTGCAACTGCTAAGTGGTATGACAGACGGGATTCTGTCTTTATTGAATTCTGTGTAGAAGACAGCAGAGATGTTGAGGTGAAATTAGAAAAATCGAAGCTTGATTTCAGGTATGTAGTCCTACTACATTTTGGAAATGTTGACATTGACAAGTTTCTTGACTATATACTTGGTGTTATGTCTCAGTCTATGCAGCATTGTACTGTAAATTTCTATATATTTTTTTGTTTATTCAGTTGTGTAGGAGGAGTTGATACCATCAAATATCATAATGAAGTAGAACTGTTTGAGGCCATCGACCCAAATGTAGGTACAAAATATGTTTTGAGGTTTTTGACCCCCAGTTAGTTTTCTTCCTGAGCAGATGATTTACCAACACATTAACTGCAAAGTAATGTTAAATAGTAAGTGAAATCACTTTTTTTTTACAATTTGCAGGAGTCAAAACACAAACGCACAGACAGATCTGTGTTTTGTTGTCTAAAAAAAGCAGAATCTGGCAAGTCATGGCCTAGGTTAACGAAAGACAAAACAAAGGTAAGATTTGGTTTAATATTTTTAAAGACATTTTCTGCTCAGTCAAGGGATACTGCATTATGTTTATTCTTGTCTTTCTGTCTTTAGCTTAACTGGCTCAGTGTTGATTTCAATAACTGGAAAGACTGGGAAGATGATTCGGATGAAGAATTGTCCAGCTATGATCGTTTCTCAGAGGTGAGTATATTTAATTCCAAGAACTGCTATGAAGTATGGTTTACCCAGAGGGATTGTGCTTAATTTTCTAATGTGATGTTTTGCAGATGATGAACAATATGGGAGGTGAAGATGATCTGCCTGACATGGATGGTGCAGATGATGTAAGATGCTTTCTTTGTCACATAAAAGTGCACTTCATATTGGGTTTCCCAGTTTTTCATAATCTATATAATAAATTAAAAGTTTTAAATTATTATTATTTTCTTTATTTAATGGTGCCTTTCAAGGCACGCATGGACACCTTACAGACAAGTAAACCAGATCATAAAATCAGTAAAAAATAAAATTGACACAATCACAAGATTTCAGATAACTTGCCTATACCATATTCAAATAAGTCATAATAGTTATAAGCAGTGTTTAAGGTGATCTGTGTTAGCTTGGTGTGTAGTGCATTGGCAGTTATACAAAAGCAACACCCTGATAATAACCATGTGATAAATGTTATTAAAATGGTCTCATAATTATAATAATCTAAAGTCATTTGGATGTGTATTGTTTTGATTGGGACTCCTCAGTCATTTTCTTTTTTTGTTTTAAGGAGGATTCTGCAGATAGTGATGACGAAAGTAAGTCTGTCTAGTCTTTTTTGTTTTTTTTTTTTCTTGTAGTTCACCGAGCATAAAGGATCGTTTACAGTGCATCTATGATTGTGTGTAAAGCTAACTAGATTTTTCTAAATTGCAGAGATGCCAGATCTTGAGTGAGGCTACAAAGGAAGTCATCTTGTGGCAGAAAACAAGGATCGTCACTTAACTTTTATTTGAAGAAAAAAAAGGCTAGTTTTGAGTGGCTAATCATTAATTAGGGGGGGGAAATCAACAAACAAGGCCTACATTTTGAGCTGTTTTCCAGGCTCTGAGTGTCACAAGAGTGTCACACCCAGAGTCCTACCATTGTGCTGGTGGCTGTCCTCAGTCATCAGCAGTGCTGTCTTTACCTTTTTATTCTGCATGGACAATTTGAAGTTCTCCATGATGTTTTGTGGATTCTAGTTATCGTCCATTTCCTCAGCAGTGGATGTGAAGGTGGGAAGAGTAACAATCTTCGCATTTACCCTTGATATCAGTGAGCTGTGCATTTTATAACATATACACATTGTAACCCTCAGTGATTAGAAAACATGACCCTCTCCTGTTCACTTCAGACCTGGATCAGACTGTAAATTTCATTTCAGTTTTTATGTTAATTTAATTTTTTTTTGTGTGTGTGTGTGTATGCGAGTGAAGCAAGCATTCTCCTCAGGCTTGTGCTTCTTTGTTCAACTGCAGATACTAGCCAAACCATTTACTGGATTTAAACGTAGGTGCGTTTGAATTTGCTGAACTTGCTTGTTCTGCTTCATTGGTAAACACTTTTTATAGACATTCTAGTTGGGGTTTTGTCCATCAGATAGGCTGACATGTAAATCAGATATGTTCAAATACATAGTCCTGTCTGTACACATCGCTTTACAAAATGATTTCAGTAGTTATCGTTTGTCACACATGAAAGCGTAGCAGGCATCTGAACACTGATATCTTCCATTTATGTAAAATGAAGTGATATGATGTAAGCTTCACCGCTGTACAGAACAAAAGGGTAACTTATCAATAGCTGACCAAATTGTGTTTGCACTCCTAATATCAATGCAAGTGTGACTAAAACAAAAAAAGATTTATGTGTTAACCTGTCACTACAGGTGGAAGAACTTCAGTTTGTTAAACGCAGTGGGGTTTTGTCTACATATTTCTAATAAACTGTCTCTAAACAACTGCCTCATGTTATACAACCTGTGCTGGACAAATTTACTAATTCGTGCTAAAGGTGTGGAAGTAATAGTGTTGGGTGGGTGTGATATACTAAATGTTATAATGGAAATAGTCTTAACAGTCTGGAAGGTAAATGCACATGCTTTAAAACTAGTCTCAGTTGCAGTAAGGGTCTGCTCTTAGACAATTTTCTAAATGTTTGTTTCTTGAGCATTTATAAGTTTAAACAAAGTGGCTCCCGATTTTGGTTGTAGATCTGCCTGCAAAGTGTAGTGCTTCAGCCTGATTAAATATCTGGTTAGATGGGTCAGGTCTGTGAGAGCAGAGAGCACTGTAAGGCACAGGAGGGATTACTTGTGGGTCTGGGTTCAGAACTATTAGATACAACCACAAGAGTGAGCCAAAGCACTAGCTGTTTTAAAAGCATGCTGAGTCCATCACCCAGCAGAGGGGGCAATGTGAGCAAATCTAGGCAACTAGGCACTGGAAGACAGTGTTGCACAGATAACTAGATACAGAGAGGGAAAAGGCAAACAAAGGGAAAAAAATACAGAATAGCTTAATCAGGACACTAATCAACAAAATTTACCTAATGCTATTGGAATTCTGGAGTTCTTTTCAGACCTTTCTGAATATTATTTATATTTTGTCCTCTGAGAGCAAACATTTTAAGTGACCTCATCTCAGTAGTTTTAGCATCCATGTAGTTTTTAAATGGATGTCTAAATGTGTGTACCTTCACTCAGATGAAAACATGTTCCAAAGTCTCAGGATCGTTGACATGTTTCTCCAGTCATCCAGCACAGAACAAATTGGAGAAAACTAGCCTCCAGCTCATCCTGCACTAGAAAACTAATGTGTCTATGCTGCTGTATGACTGCACAGTAATAATCTGGATTTGACAAAAAAAATCTGAACATTTAAAAAAGAGGTTGAAAGGGTTCTTGTGGTTCCCTGAAGAACCGTTTAAGAGGTTTTACCTAGAACCGTAGCCAAGGACCAACCTGTACCTTTGATCGTACATGTATATTGTTAATATGTTGGTGGGACCAAAATTTGCCAAAACAGTACCTTGTGTACTGACAGTGTAGTTGCACAGGTTTGACATGCATATACACGAATAAAATGTTTCTTTTTGCATTACGGTCATGTAGAACCATTTTTTTATACCCCCATATGGTGGGCTGGGGATGGGGTGGTTGCCTGAGCTTGCAGTTCTCTGAAGGTGGGCCTGTGACAGTATGGGTTTGGGGTTTTGGGATATGATGTCTGGCTGCTGGGAGTTTGTGTTTGTGTCAGCAGTCTGGGGGAGAGGTGATAGAAAAATCCCCACGCAAGCGGGTTTAAACTGACCGGCCCTATGCTCATGGTTTACCGTCCACAAAAGGAGGCTTACCAACACATAAACAGTGGAGGGCTGTAATCCAGCCCACAATAGAGATACACAAACTGGTTACAACTGCAAAGCTGTTGCAACTGTCAGTCCTTCAAAGTACTGGCTTCCACATCAAAGGCAGCGTCTGGGCGCTGCTTCACTGCAGAGTGACATACAGCACAGGAGAGACGTTTCCTTACCTGGTTCTGTGTTAACTTGTCTCTCAAAGTTCATTTTCACAATTAATTTTCAGTTTGACAGTTTGGCTACTCAGACGGCAGTTAGGTGGAAAAGGGAGGCCTTGGACTGACTCATATATGAATCATCATAGCAATAAGTGCAAAGATTTCAAAGACATGGGTCAAGATGCTTTACTGTTTCCTGCACAGCTTCTTGAGCTAGTCTTCCATAGTAAATGGCTGTCACTGTTACAGCTTGGCTTTTATTTTTATGTCAAAACTGTAGAAATGTTGACACCCAGTCCACTCACATTAATCAATGCTCTTGTTTTCTGCAGCCAGATAGCACGCCTGCATCCCAGTAGTGGAGCCCAGATCTTCTAGCAATGTTGCCCTGTGAGAGGAGCTTTTATTAAACATGGTGCAAGAGCAACACAAATCAAAGAAGGCAACAGAAACTGTCGCTGCCAGCATTTTGTTCCCGGCCTCAAATGAAAGGCCAAATGCATGAGCGCAGCAGTATCTTTTCAGGCCTGCCCGGCTCTCTCTGATAGAGGCTCAGCACCAGCCCCCCTGCGTCCCCTCCTCTTCTCCAAACATGGATTTTCCAGAGCTTTATCGAGCTTCAGGCCGATAGTCCTGCCAGCACACACAATGTAAAATTCTGTCTAATCAGTTCTGCAATGAACCGACTGGCACGGCCCAGTGACCAGATGGATGTGGAGTCCAAGCCCATGTGCTCTGTTGCTCTAGAAAAATCACTCCAGTTCAGTTTGAAGAAATGGGACATGGGTGGGGTGTGAATGTAGTGGTTGGACGGCATGTTTTAGATACCTTACAGGTTAAAAAAAAAAAGAGGAAAAGTCTCCATTTACTGACTGGTTCCTGAGATTTACGTATCAGCGGGGGTAAAACCAGTTTTTTGGGCTGCAAAGCATGAATTACAACGAAATGCAAGACTGAAATCTGCGAAAAGTCTATACCAATCCAAATTATTGTCAGCTACATTTCAGAGTCCCCTTGTCCATAGGTGGGGTCGTTATGTTGCAGCAGTTCCGTCTGGGGCCCCTCCTGCTCAATGACAGGGATTGTCCACTGGTTTCTTTTTGTCAGCACTTAATCCTCACTGTGAGGGCACTGGAGCTTTTTAGGGGCCCAAATGTAGAATACTAGTGCAGCTGGAGCCAGAGGAGACAGTCCACTGCCTTATACAGCAGACTGGGCTGGGACATTGTCCACTAGGGCCATGTCTTCTTTCTTTCTTTTTTCAGTGTACAGTGTCTCCTCTGAGCACTTTGAGGCCTCTTTTGTAGGCAAAGCCTAGTTCTGGTTATACTGGGTATTCCTCTGAAAACCTGCCTGGTGCAGAAGTAGATTTGTTGTAAATTTCTTTCCTTGGTTCCTGTTAGACAGAAGCAAATGTTCATGTGTGTTACAGGCTGAATCTGAACTAGGGTTCAGCTCAGGTCAGTGATTGTGGAAGTGTAAGAAACAAAATGTACCTACAAAACTGAAGTGAAAATGAAATTTCCTCACTCATCTTCCTTCTCATGAACCAATGTCTTTGGTTCACATCATGTCTGCGGCTTTGGTCGATGCACCTGACCCCCCAGTCTAGCCGTTAGGAAGTGCAGGTGAGAAAAGGGTTAAGTATTTTTGTTTTGATTCGGGCATTGTCCCCATACCCCTCCCACAGGCCTACAGGGGGATTATGGCGTCACTGTAGCCCAAGGGCATTATAAATACCCCCATGGGCACCCCCTGCGCTCACAGAGAGGCTGAATGTCTGCAGGACATGCTCAACTTTTGTCTATCCATGTCCCTTTATCAACATTAACCTGCGCTCATATAGATGCAGACAACAACAGCCAGCTCCACACACAAAGCTTTATGACCACAAACAGTGGCGGTGAGGGCAGACGGGGCAGATGATTGCACACTGGTGAAACAGCATTGCTCTATGCACAAACGCGTCTGTAGCTTAGATTTATGATCTTACATGTTCTTTAATAGTTGCTAAGCCTTTCTTTTTGTGTCCTTCCACTACAGAATATATTGGGTTATTGCAGGTAAATCTAGGGGATTTTTTTCCTTGGTTTTCTTGGAGGTCTTTCTCCTTCTCACTTCACATCCCTCCAGTTTTTTTGAGATTGCCTCTGAACCACTGCAGCCATGTGGGAGTTCCGGTCCATGTCTTTCTGGCGGGCAGTATTCGCTGAGTTCTATGGCACCATGTTCTTCGTATTCTTTGGGCTGGGTGCAGCTCTGCGTTGGACCACTGGCTCCCACAATGTACTCCACGTTGCCTTCTGCTTTGGGCTGGCAGCCGCCACCCTCATCCAGTCCATAGGCCACATCAGCGGCGGCCACATCAATCCGGCCGTCACATTCGCTTACCTGATCGGCTCTCAGATGTCCCTGTTCCGCGCCTTCTTCTACATCTGTGCCCAGTGTCTGGGGGCTCTGGCTGGGGCCGCTGTGCTGTATGGGGTAACGCCAAGCAACATGAGGGGCAACCTGGCTCTGAACACAGTAAGTGAAATGTTCACTAGTGCTCTCCTCCACATTCCTGACCTTGGACAAGCCTTGTGATTTGGTGTTTACTCTAAAACTTGGGTATAGAAGTGACATGTACATTTTTTGTGTCCGTACTGTTTCTCAAATTCACAAAACTGTCCACAACAAGCTAATATTCTTATGCCTTTGCCACTGCAATCCCAGATTCCTTAGTGATTAAGTCTAGACACCTGTAGAGCTGTCACAGCAGAAATGTTGATGCTCACCCCGCTCTATCCATGTGGCTTCTTCTTATTAGCTGCAACCAGGCATCAGCCTGGGCATGGCCACCACTATGGAGGTGTTCCTCACCCTGCAGCTGGTTGTCTGTATCTTCGCTGTGACCGACGAGAGGCGCAACAGCCGCATGGGCTCTGCTGCTCTAGCCATTGGCTTCTCTGTGCTCATGGGCCATCTGCTAGGGGTAAGAGGCAGCTGGAAAGACTTTCCCCAAACTGTAGATGTTTTAATGTGCATGAAGAGAGTTGAGTTGCATCAAGTCTGAAGCTGATATGTTCCATTGCAGATGTACTACACTGGCGCTGGAATGAACCCTGCCAGGTCTTTCGCACCTGCTGTGCTCATTAGGAACTTCATCAACCACTGGGTGAGTTTGGGTTCTCCCTGTTGGTTACAGTAGCATCGCTGTCAACTTTATAGTAGGTGGGGACTTTATAGTTCGGCTTTTAATCCGGAGTTTAAGACTAGTGTTTTTTTTTTTAAAGCTAGCTCATTGAAATCTACAACGCTGTAGACACTTTATAGATTCTTATTTTCCCTTTATTAAACATTCATTTATGTATCTATTAAATTCAACTTAATCCTAAGACTATCATCTGGTACTAATTACTAAAGACAATTTCTTCATTATTTGGATATCGGTCTTCACATTCTAAGTGATTTCCATGCTCCCAACACACCCGATCCAACTATTTATCTCATTAACAAGCTTTTCCTGAGTTTCAGTGGGTGTATTTGAGCAGGAAAAACACTACAACAAACATGGCAGGGACCTCCAGGACATGTTTTGGGAAATTATTTTATATCAGCATTCTTAATTAAATGTTTATATAACATAGTTTTTCCAAATGGTGTAAAAAAATAGAGTTATGAGCAGCAAAATTTTCACGGGAGAGCCAAAATTGCTTAGATGGGTTCTATAACTTGTGCTCCTCCCTCTCTCCGACAGGTGTACTGGGTCGGTCCCATGATTGGTGCGGCAATGGGTGCTCTGCTGTACGACTTCATGCTGTTCCCACGCATGCGTGGCCTGTCTGAGCGTCTGGCTGTGCTCAAAGGCAATCGCCCCCCGGAGGTCGAGGGTCAGCAAGACACCCGGGGGGAGCCCATTGAGCTCAAGACACAGGCCCTATAAATGCGGCAAAGAAAGGTTGGCTTGTTATCCCCAACACTTCATGAGATGCTTATACATTTCACACAGCTCACTGTCTACACTCTCAACCCACTGCCTCTCACCCCGAATACCCACATCAAGTACACCTTCATCCTCATTCTGCCTGCAGATCCTGGACAATCAGGGGCAGCTAGAGCCCTCTTCATCTCCCCTCCCTTCCTCCTCTCCTAGAGCTCACACCCTACAGCACTTCCTTTCCCACGCCTTTGGACCGCAGGACTAAGAATGAGTGTTAGAAGAGACTTGGCCACCAAAGGACGTCGCTATATATCTGCTGTGGCAGGGAGTGGCTCAGTCCAGGCTGACCAGGTGGCTAAAACTGCTCAGGACAGGGGCATCTCTCTCAGTTGTAGTCTTCTAAAAGTGAGCTACAGTAGGGCAGTGGACTTCTGCATGCTTTTCCAGATTTCACACAGTTTGCGCTCTCAGTATTATTTGAGCTTTTTTCCTTTTTTTTTCAGACAGATGTACTATATTAGCATTTCACAGCAATTATTCAGTTTTGTGTGCGCGTGCTTGTGTGTGTGTGTGTGTGTGTGTGTGTGTGTGTGTGTGTGTGTGTGTGTGTGTGTGTGTTTTATTGAATTTTTATTTTGGTTTTTCTATTCCCTTCATATTGTGTTTGTATCAGACCCCCCTCCACCGCCTAGCAATGGTCCAGTGTCACGTCTTGATTCACAAAACAAACAAACTACTAAGGGTGATCCACAAAGAACTGGAAATTTGACTTTAACATTTAAGTCTTTTTCACAGGAATGTCTTAAATAAACACAAACACCCCAAACAGATCTGGTAGTTTCTTAACCTCAGCCCAACTTTGATTCTGATACAAGCACTTGCCCTCCCCGCTCCTTTTCCTTCCCTTGTCTTTACAAAATCATGTTTACTGCTGATGTTTTTATTTGAAACTTGAGTACCTCCAAGACTTTAGGGTTTACATCATGTTCAGTGTTCGAGGCTGTTCCGATTGCTTTTTTTCCCCCTGACATGCTTCATGACTTTGTAAGCATAGAGATAATGTTTAGGCTAGTTGGGTTTGGCAAAATCTTGTGTGTTAAGTAGTGGTTTTAG
>JBBIGA010000132.1:28328304-28348065 GCA_037576975.1 Alestes dentex | reverse complement strand
CTCCAAGACTTTAGGGTTTACATCATGTTCAGTGTTCGAGGCTGTTCCGATTGCTTTTTTTCCCCCTGACATGCTTCTTTTAGTGCTTCTAAACCGCCTACTGCCATATGACTTTGTAAGCATAGAGATAATGTTTAGGCTAGTTGGGTTTGGCAAAATCTTGTGTGTTAAGTAGTGGTTTTAGGTAAATTCCGATTCTGTCATGGACCCCAGCATGTTTGTATTCGTTGTGCTAAAACGACACGGTATTTTAAGTATTTTAAGTATTTCGAGTTGCGCAAATGTGAGTGCATGAAGATGCAGTGACTACTATTTTTTTTTTCCTTCCACGTTCAGAGAGGGACTTTATTTGTTTAGTTTTTTTTTTTTAAATGTATGTTCCCTCTTGGAAGTGCATCAAAGTCAGCTTTCTCTAGCAGAAGCTAAAAATGGTGTGGTTTCCCCGGCGTCTGTTGCCCTGGGGGATAAACATGCGCATAATCATACGTTCCAGTATTACTCATAGTGCAATGACCTTCAAGTAGTGGCTTCACCCTGGCATGTATCTCACCTTCCCGTTCTCCTTCCTCGACGACCGCTTGTTCCTCACAGCAGGCCACCTCTGATCTAGACTCAGTTAATGCCATTAGGCCTGAGAACGGAAGGAAGGACAAGGGAGACCAGAAAATAACCCAGAATTCATCAGTAACTTGCCCAGCCCGCGCTATAGGGCAAACGATTCCTCCCCATCACCCTAGCCTTCCCAAGGCCTTCAATCCAGTGGATCTTCTTCACAGACTCTTCAGTGTTTTCTTGAGAACTAGACACCATTTTGTGCTCACGATGTTATGTACAGTGTAAAGATTTCTTTTTTTAAAAAGTTCAAACGATTGTTCATTAACTAGACAAATACACATAAATGATCATTTCAAGCCATCTTAAGTCCCTTCTTTAGTAATGTGAGAGTGAGGAGTGCCTGTGATGCCATGGCTGAAAGATTACGCTTTTTTGTTTCAAGATCATGATTTCAAATAGTCAAGAGTTAAAATTTTTCTTACATCCTGCATTATGCAACACCGTGTTAAGATGGGTAATCTGACCTAACGCACAGGTTGCGAACTGCCAGCCTGGCAGGTGACAGCCAGCGTTGCTGGTTTTCTGGGCAGAAAACAGGCCTGTGTCTGCTTGCCTAAAATATCTGAAGTATTTATTTAAAGTTGAATGTTTATGCCAAACGCTGCATTATATTTTTTACTTTTCACCCAAAAGATATGCTGAAGGTCAGGAGAAAACTTGAGGCCAAAATTCCCTTCAGATATTTTGTGGTCACTGGAGCTGAAATTACAGAAAACAATGGCATTTGAATCAGAATATTAATTAAGGAATGTCAAGTTGCATTTCTTTTCCCACATCAATTCAGCCCCATGTGATGCAATACTGTGCCACAGCATATGCAAGCTTGATTCAAATATTCCCAGTGCTTGAAGTGGGCCGGAACGCAGCGGGACGCAGTTCCGGAACTTCTGTATTTTCGTCTTTTGGGTTCCGGCACTTTTTCTGCGTTCCGGTACTTACTGAAACTGATCTGACGCAGTGACAGTGGCCCGAGTTCCTGCACTTATTTTTTCCCACTTCAAGCACTGCATATTCCTACATAAACTACCTTGTCAGAGAAAAAAGTTGCACCTGAAAGAAGCAAAAGTGTTCCTCACTGCTCAAGGGGCAGGTTTGTTTTGGGAAGGAAGGCTGATTAAATTATTCATTCATTCATTTTCTGTAACCACTTAATCCTTACTCGAGTACCTGGAGCCTATCCCGGGGCCAATGGGCGCGAGGCAGGGTCCCACCCTGGCCGGGGTCCAGCCCACCGCAGGGATTAACTTACATCAGACATTTACATATTAAATCCATGCACTTTTTTTACACCTACAGACCTCCCTTCAAAAAAAACCCCAAAAAACAAACAAACAAAGCAAAAAAAAAAAAACAACGGAAAAATAGTGTGCAGGTCAATTCAGGAATCATAGCAAACTAACTGTCCATACGGCAATATGTTTCTGAAATAGGATCGCTGACCTTCTCGAGGATCTTCAGTTGATAACAGGTGGAGTGGTGGGATTTGGGATATGAAACAGGATATATATTCAGTCCCTGGCTGTTGCAGTGACAAAAATCAGAAGGTGTTATAGAGGTGAGTGAAAGTTATTACACCTAAATGTAAAAGATAGACATACAAGTTATGAAAGCAATGATACAGTAAATATAAAACATGATAGTAAAAAAACAGAAAAAGAAAGTTGGGTTGGATTGTCTAGTGCAGTCAAGATTTCTTAAATGAAATTTTTAACCTGTTTTTTTCCCACAGGTTAAAAACGGTCTGGTTAAAAATGTTTAAGGTTAATCAAAATCCTGGCAGTCTCAAAAAAAAAAAAAAAAAAAAAAGTAATAGGCATGAGTGTAATATACATAAATGCTATAAGCTGCTCGCATTTTTTATTTATTAATTTATTTATTTATTAGTATGTCATCTTGACAGGCTATTTTCCCCAACAAAGCACTCACAGCACAAAAGAATATTGTACAAGGTAAAAAAAAAACCAAAAAACCAAACAGTATTATTACAAGGCAATACATCACTGTTCATAGCTTGAAGAACATACGTATATTACATTTCCATTCAGAGAATCTCGAACAAAAAGAGCTAAAGACTGAAAGATAGGAAAACACTGCATTACGGCAAAACGCTGTCTAACGTTCCTTAAAAAATGCCACAACATGGGTTTGGATAAAAAAAGGGAAAAGCACAAACTGCAAAAAAAGGTCACTGAAGATGCTAGCCCAAGAAAAACTGACCTGTAAACTCTGAACTTATCAACAATCTCCCCCATAAAATCTTTTAGAAAGGCTAGCTTAAGACAGGTAAAGAAAAAAGGCAAAAGATAAAGGAATGCATGGCACACATCATTTTAGGACAGACTGTATACTGTTACTTTTCTAAGGACTAATCACAGGAGTAGCATGTTTTACTTGTGAATACTGAATATTGAGTAAATGCTCTACAGAGTAATGAAGGGAGAAAGCGATGAAAAGGTCACGTCGGTAAATTCATGCTGTAGGTCAATAATGAAAAGGTTTCATTTGTAGCCACAACAAATGTATCATTCATCTCATATCTCATAATGGAAAACAAAGGAATGGAGTGGAATGTGAACAGGCCGGATAGTTCAGGACAACTCAAACAGCATAAAGGAATCTGAATCTGAAGTGCCATAATCTATCCTTAAAATGGGGTCACAACTCAGCACTAGATTCACATGATATATGGATTCGCGTGAAGTATCAAGATGTACAAGAAAGTACAGGAACTACAAGAAGTTTAGAGTAAATGCCTCTGTCATGCCAGGATAGGGATGTCCCCTGGAGTTCAGTCCCTTTGGGGGTATTATAAAACTCTACACAATAGTTGGTGGAAAAAAATAACATCAACGTTTTTTGTACAATATGGTACATACAATCCACACTATGATGAAAGAGAAAAAGAATACCCAGTTGAAGCCACAATCAGGAGAGCAAAGGTGACAAAAATAAATCTGCATTTCACATCCTGCTCTGAAGAACCATCAGCCAGTGAAATAAAGACTCTTTGCATTATTTTTAAACACAGGAGGGAAAAAAACAGTTTTGGCAACCCATGGAAATGTACTTTGAGGGAACATTTTCTTGAAGGAAACACAGTGCTTGCAAGGCTAACAAATATCCTAAAATATTATTTCTGAGGAATTAGAAATTTCACAGAATTCAGATGGAATAAAATTGGAAGAAAGAAAGAAAGAAAGAAAGAAGGAAAGAAGGAAAGGAAGACATAAAGAAAGAAAGAAAACAAAAAAGACGAAGCAAAAGAAAGAAAAAGAACGTCTGAAAAAAATGTAAGGCACTCAGCCCACATGAGGTTTGGAAGAAACTCAATTGCTTTATACACAAAAATGGAGAAATGAAAACAATGAGATGAACAAATATAAGCGGGGAGGTTGAAAGTCAAAAAAGAGGTGTGCAGTGGAGAACACTTTAAACAAGAATTGCCAATCAGCTTCAAGATCATTAAGACAGAATTCTATGGGAAAAGTCTTGGGACAGAATTCTATGGGAAAAGTTCATTACTTAAAAAAAAAAAAAAAAACCTAGCATGCATTATATGCGAATACGTCATACAACCACTATATGCCCAATATCACCCTGCAAGCACCGTAATAATGAAGCAAAGGGCTTTACAAACTCCTCATAATGGCTTTAAGGAAAAAGGAGACAGATGTATATGTTAACAATGTAAATGTGTGAACATCCAAATTGCATCATATCAACAGATCAACACCATATAAAAAGATCCCTGTGGTCTGTTTTATAAGGCATAGAGAAACTCAATCTTTTTTTAACCATCCCACCATGAATATCCATCACTTTTCTGGCTTGAAGGTACACTAAGAAATATTTTCAATTTTCTTCTGAAAGTCGCATTAATACTTGCTCACATGACTGCATGTGTGACTTGGCATAACAGGAACTGGACATAAAAGCCAGTATGGCCTGATCACCGCAGAATACAAAAAGTCACCACAAGGCTTCACCTACTACACTGTTAAAGGGACATTTCGGCCTAAAACTAGCATTTAAAATGTTACTCATCTTTTTATTCTGTATTATTCACAGCCTTGTCAGCATGCATTATGCCAATACATCATAAAATCACAGGAATACCCACTAATGTAGAGGCAAATAAATACAGATGTAATATTCAGCTTCCTAACAGTAATCTGGCTTTTTTCTGTATTATTCAGCTAGCAGTGCAAAAAGAAAAAAAAAACATTCCAAAACTCCTGTCCTGGAGTGGCCACCCCAAAACACTTGTAGTTTTTCGGAAGCTTCTCCCACATTCAAGATTCAAGATACATTATCAGAAGGCGGATTTCCTAGTCTTAAAAAAAAATCTCGAAACTACTGTAGCACCTCTGCAGGTGACAGATATAGCACGGGTTACGTCTTTGATTTTGGCCGGAGTGCCCCTTTAAGTAATAGTCATGTTACTCTTTCATTTGAAGGAAAAATAAAAAAAATCAGCTTAGTGTACTTTTCAATCCTCGCTGCATGCCTTGCAACCTGTCCATCATAGGTGGGACAAAACAACATGGACAAAAGCACGTGTGCTTTTCTACATATCCTTAGTGCACCAGGCCATTTGATATCCTTGATACGACAAAGAAAAGCCAAGTTCCATCCACACAGAGCTTACTGACTTATTATAGACCCCAAAGAAAGAGCGGCGACCATTGCCATTGGTGTTCCAGCGTAATGCTTTGCTTCTGTATGTTCCACATAGTACGTTTGTGTTTCTGCATGAGACTCCTGTAGCAGAAAGCGGCCGTAGTCCTTGATAGTATTATAATTAAGTGTTGAGTGTCGAGAGCAAATCTTCCAGCTCCATTTGGTCATCTGGTCTCCTGATAACAAAAAGTGGGGGGCTAACTTACCAAATCTGATATGTGCAGCTGTAATTTATTGATGGTAAATAAAATCCCTGAATGAGATGAGACAGAATGGCATAAGACAGCATGCACAGTGTTAAAAAAAAACAGTTTACGTTTTGAGCGAGTGTATGTGTTCGCGTGTGTATGCGTGTAGTGACTCACATGTTTTCAGGGTAGAACGTTGGGTACATTTCTGGAGTATCGACAGCATATGGTGGAGAAAACTGGGGTACTGGAATAGGGGCAGGCCTGGATAAAAAAAAAAAGGTACAATTTTAACATTACCAAAGCTAACATTACAAGTGGGTTTGCTTCATTACTTAGGTTTTAAGCTTTTTAAACTTTTATACTACTTAAGTAAAGAATAAAAGACAGAGAGAGAAAAAAATGAGGCTGTACATTGGGGTACTGCTGTTGTGCTCGAGTCCAGTCTCATATTAGATACTTTTTTAATTGTGTTCAGCTTGTCTTAATAGAACTCGTATTCAGACCTGTCACGGTTTTGGCTGAAATTTCTGGACCACACATTATTTCAAATTGTTTCTGAGGTTATTATCTTTTTTAAACTTTCACCTACATGTATTGACAAATTAAAAACACAAACATAAGTCCAGAATGAAGATGGAGAAGAAGGTCTAATACCTTCGAACAGGCGATTTCAGCAATCTTATAGGATCAATATAATTTACACTGTGTGACATGGATCTAATATACTTTGGTACGAAGTGCGTAGATGTATGATGATGTGTGTGAAGGTGTGTAGATGAACGATGGTGTGTATGAAAGTGTGTAGATGTACAAGGGTGTGTGTTCAGGTGTGTAGATGGATGATGGTGTGTGAAGGTGTATAGATTTATGATGGTGTGTGTGAGGGTGTGTACACGTACGATGGCGTGTATGTAGGTGTGTAGATGTACAATGCTGCATTTTTATTGGCTGGTCACTAGACATAGGTCGTAGCAGCACACACACTGTGAGATGTTTGTCCTAAATTTCATTTTCAGACATTTTCTGACCTTGTCAGAAAATAATCGCAGGCTATCTTTGGTTGCTATAATGACGGCCGTCTTTTAACCTCTCTTACACGACGTACAACGTAGTACCACTGTTTTGACTGTCATCTTTCATCTGAGATAGCCCAAAATCGTACAAGGTATACTGGCCATAATATGAAGACAGAAATCCAGAATGAAGATGGAGAAGAAGTTCTATTATGAAGAGAAATATGCTCAAAATGAAAATGGAGAGGAAGGTCTACAACGAAGACTGAGAAAGATGTCCAGAATGAAGATGGAGAAGAAGGTTTCATATGAAGATTGAGAGAGAAGTCCAGAATGAAGATGCAGAAGAAAGTTTACTATGAAGACTGAGAAAGAAGTCCAGAATGAAGATGGAGCAGTGGAGCTGATTTTGCCAGGAATGGACTGTTTTTTCCGCTGTACTCTTCTGGGAAGACTTTACACAACGGTTGGAACATTGCTGTAAGGATTTGATTGTGTTCAGTCACAACAGTAGGTACTGATGTTGGATCAATAGTTCTGGAACATGGGGGGCTGAACCATTACAGCAGCTGCAAAGGGGGACCAACTCCATATGAAAGTCTATGTATCTGAATGCAGTGTCATTAAATAGAGACAATATAGACCATGTAATATAGACAAAAGTTATGGGACGCCAAACCTCAGCGAGCCACGTGCTGCGCGCACCCACGAGCCCAAAACAGCAACGAACTTTCACAATAAAAGTATTTAAAAAACCTGTTTCAGAATCAATTTATCACGATGCACAAATGCATTTTTAGCCCTCTTATCTGTGCTACCCCATCAGCTCTGTCTCTCTGTTTGATTCTCTGCATGTGCTACAAGTTTAGGCAACTCAAGACATTATGATAAATGCAACAGAGTAATACTTACACAGGGAATGGCGAGACTGAGTACCTACAAATAAATAAAATCGTTACAATGGTTATTATATTACATTTTAAAACAATTTTAAACACAAAAAATAAACACACTTCACTCCACTCTCTTTACACATCATAAAAAATGTTATGTGCACTGGATATTATTCCAGGGGGTCGAAACGTGCTGCAGCATTTATACGTCTCAATTTTCATTCTGTTTCTTCAAATTCAACGAAACATGTGATCTCATACAGGCAAGATCAAACACATTTGAAAACAGCTTGTTTAACGTTCTTTGAGACATTTTACGTTTTTTTTTTTAAATATGTAAGTACAAAATCAGCACTGCAGGTCTTTAGAGAGAGCAAGTGTGTTAATGTATGTAAGAGAGAGAGAGATATTCACTGGGGTGTTTCAGGCTGCGGTGTGACACTCGGCGCGGAAGTGTTTCCGGGATCCCTGAATAAAAACACAGAACACAGGAAAGAGCAGGGTAAACGACAGCACAACCACTGATAAATGATCAGCTACCACTGTTCAAAATACACACAATAAGCCCGTTTACAGCTTAATAATACAGAATCCTTTAATTATATCACAGACTGAATGTTACAGTCACACAACGATTTAATTCAGGGATATTCAGCTCTGCTCCTGCAGGCCAAGTCCAGCACAGTTTAATGATTTAGCTAGTTTAGCTGGTTCTAGATTCTAGAATGCCTCCACTGCAAAAAGTTCTAGAATGCTGTTTCTTAGTCTCTGTTCTAGAATGCTCCTCACCATTTACACTTTTCATTCAATCTGTTCTAGAATTTTCTTCCCCATTCACACTGTTCTAATTCCCCTACTCACATTATTCTAGAATACTCTGCCCCATTCGTACTGTTCTAGAATGTTCTTCCCCTATTCTAAATGGTCTAGAATGCTCTACCCCATTCACTCTGTTCTAGAACACTCTTCCCCATCCACAGGGTTCTCCCCATGCTCTCCCCATTCAAACTTCTAGAATGCTCTACCCCATTCACACTGTTCTAGAATACCTCCCATCACACTGTTCTAGAATACCCCCCTTTCACTGTTTTAGAATGTTCTACCACTTTCACATTGTTCTGGAATACCTCCCCCTTTCACACTGTTCTATAATGATTTTCCCCCATTCACATTCCTCTAGAATGTTTTTTCTCTTTTCACACTGTTCTAGAATGTTCTCCACCATTCACACTGTTCTAGAATGTCCTCCCCCATTCACACACAGATAAGCAGGGTGTTCTCAGTGCATTCTCCCATTCACATACGTACTGAATGTTCTTCCCCTTTCAAACTGGTTAATCTGGTTTACCGAGTTTTCTTATCAATTAAAACAATCACCATAGATTCAGAGAACAATGCTTTGGCACAGGTAGATTCCAGGCATCTAATTACAGAGTCCATTATCGAGTCCAAAAATGCATGTGCATTACTTACGACTCCACTACAGTGGTGAGCTTGAATGGCAGGTATCCATCTGGGTTTGGGGCAGACAGAACTATGGGGAAACAAAAAGCTTAATTTACGTCACAGATTCATTTATTCCACTTACTAGAAACACATGCTGGTAGTTTTAGGTTCCATGATGCCTGTCTGAAATACTTCACCTCACATTTAAATGCAGTTATTGATGTAACATTACTGCTCCACATGTACTTATTTTGAGGAAGGAAAATAATATTTTTGCCACATTATATTTGATACCAAAGCAAACAAAAAAACAGTCTGAAGTATGAGCCCAAATTCAAAACCAATATGTAATTAAATATGCAAGTATGTCATTGCACTCAAAATGCACTGCAAAACAACAACTCAAGATAACTTTCTCTAAGGGCTAAGATCACTAAAAACGAAAAAGATTACTTTACTTCCTGCAATGAGCATGTGCATAAAGAAACAAATGTATGTATTTTATCCCTTTAAAGCCATAGCCAGACACTGCAGATACAGTGATATGGCAGATCTTGTTAATGTCAGATATCAGATATGTGGAATTTCTTTGGAAATAAGAAATATCATCTGGATGACTCACTCATGCCACCACACATTCAAACAGAGCATAGACTAAACAGGAAAGAGTCATCATGCAAGCTCTGAAGACCAATCAACATATGTTTAGTCTGGAATATCGAGATGAGGACTGTATTATGGAAGCTAAATTTCCAGTACGTCCGAAGGATATTAAATGGACAGCCTTAGGATATTTTAAACACTAAATTTATGTAGGGTAAAACGCTGAAAACTGTTGGTTATCTTGTGATGCGTATCTCCTGGTGTTATCCCTAGTGGCAATGGCGTAAAAAATCCACACAAGGAGGTTTCCATGCCGTTTATGAGAAATCTCAGCTGTGGACCCTTCCAAAGAAATGCAGCAGCCAAACAGGGGAAATAAACAAGTTATTTGCTGCAGTAAATAAATGTCGCATTCTCAGAAACCAGCTGGCATAAAATGAGGAAGCTTGGCATTTGGTCTGTTACTGCATGCACACCACTAGGGCTGCTGGGCTAACTAGGCTATGACCATTTAAACAGAACTGCTTCATAGGGATCGACGGACTAAGGTCTTAGTGAAGTTTAGAACAATTGAAACGTTACCCAGGTCGATACTGATGAGCTGCAATTTGTTTACAAACATACACATTTGATACAGAGACATAATGTCTGTGGACAAAACAGTAAAACTGCAGTCGGCTCACATAATTGTAATCAGATGATTCTGCTATAATTGTGGTCTATTTGAAATGCATTTGGACACTTCAGTTGCTTTTTCTGCAATGCCACATGTGACAAGAAGTCTCAAAATAGCATAAATGACAAAAGTGAAAGGACTCTTGCCTAAAACTGACATCAAAATAGAAACGACTTACAGTAGAGAAATAGGGACATTTCGGTCAAATCTCTGTGACATTAGTAGGTCATGAGGAAGTTCATAAGACACATTTCTCTGAATTAGATTTTTACCATAAAAGTCTTCCTCACTAGCTACCTCAGTTTATCCCTGCAATCAAATCAAAACATCATACAAAGATTCTAAGACCTGCAATGAGTAAGCCTCTCTGCTAAACTGAGAGGTTCCACACTGTGCCTTGTGTACTTGCCTGTATAGAACTTCTTAAAAACCTCATCCTTTGGCAAATCTGGGTAAACATAACTGATGCAGTTGATATCTCGAATACGGTCGCCAAGGCCAGCGGAGTCTAAATCTTTCTTGGTGAAAGGTTGGATGTTCTGAATTTTCCTGCCTCCACCTGAAAAACAAATGCACGGCATGTAAAGCAAAAATTCCAGCCTAAAAACCAGTTTTACCGCTTCCATTCTAATGAGCACAAAGAGCAGAAAGAGTAGCCTTTTGGTTGTTTCTGAAGCACTACATCCTAAAAATCCTTGGTGTTTATTTTCCACCACTGTATCAACAGTTCCTCCCGTCACATCTGTCTAATCAAACTGAATTGTGGAGAAATTTGAGCTGAATTGTATCCAGATACAAAACCTCAAATACAAATGCAAGACATGAACTGAGGCTAAACTGTAAAACCACTCCAATAATTTGTGTATGGCAGCACAGGAATAATATACACATTTGCGTATGCACTTTTACGTTTGCATTTGCAGATCCACTTTTAAAGTAGTTAAAAATGAGAAGTTAAAAAATTCTTTGCACACATACTCTCGCTGGGGCCCACGTAGGCGATGGTGATGCCTCCGATTTCAGAGTCACTGAAGCGCAACAGAAAGGTGCCGTTGGGTTTGTTCTGCAAAATGACATGGAGGTGCTGCTTCCCAATAAAGCCAAAGATGAGCCTGCAGCGGACAATCAAACACAGATCGCTGACTATTTTTTCAAATGTTCTTATTCTTTTACTCCATTTACACCTGCCTTTTATTTATAAGAGTGAAATCTTGTTACATTAATAAACATCATATTTAAAATGGTGGTGCAGCAGTGCAGCACACTGGGGTTCCCTGAATGGGCACGAACACCACACTACACCAACTGTCCTTGGGCAGGACTCTTAATTGCAAGTCGGACTGAATAAGAATGTTTTTTATTTTAGAAACGTAAAGTTTTGTAACAACAGGGATGATACTCCAGGGATACAAGATGATGTGCTTTGCTGAAAGCCTGTTGCTATGCTGGTACTGAACACTCTTACAGGATAAGATAAAGTTTAACCATTAGAACGCAAGTGGCACAGATCCATGCCTAAAGCGCAACAAATGGTAAATTGTTGTCATTTGCAAGAACTTCTTATATAGACGTTCCCCCAGTTTGTGTTCAAGATGTCAGACGTCATGCTGAGCTTTGTTTTGTGTTCCAGTGTCACGTGGAACCAAATTCATTGTAATTTTAAAAAGGTAATAATAACCGCTACTAGGGTTTTAAAATAGCATCACATGCAAATGCCCAAAAAGAACAAAAATGCCCAATATTTTTATGTTTTAGGTCTTAGAAAGAAATGGAAAGACACAAGATCTTTGAACTCGGGAGAACTTTCAGGATGGTCTCTGCCCACAAGTGTTTGGGAAAAACCCACAGAGTTAGGGGGGTCTGGAGAGCGGCCGAGCGACGGCGTACCAAGCGAAAGCACAGGAAACCGTAAACGTGTAGGAGAGCAAACACCAATTTTAGACTGTTTTACACTGTTTTCTAAAGGTTATGAACAATGAAATTTCCACACCCTTCAGTCCAGTAGGCCTTCAGGCATTTCTTGGTCAGGTCAATCACTCCCTCGAACCACTGCCAGAAGGTGAAATTTCGCCCGGGAAGAACTTCCTGCAACAGACACATTAAAACAGTTCAACTCTGACTCCTGATAACTTCATAATAACCTCAGGCTGATAAAGTTTCCGCTGTGTACACACTGCCCATCAGGAATTTAGGGGAACCTTTTGATTTTTTGTCCAATAAGTCTTTTATCCAATAAGACTTTTTGATGAAGTACCTGCACAACTTTATTTAACATAAGCCTAATCCTTTGCTAATTCTTTGGATCCATTTAGCTTCAGCATTCAACTTCATGCTCTTCAAATAGTTTTCCTTAGTATGAAGAACAGTTTTTCACTTCACCTTTTACTTTTCTTCACAGGAAAAGTGGCAAAATGTACAAATGTTTGGCAAGTGTCGGAATACCTTCTTTGATTATTTTTATGAAGTGACAATAAGACATTATATACAGGGGACAAACTTGAATACAGAATTTTCTGCGAATTTGACCATTTTTTCAAGTTTTAGCATGTAGGAAAAAATAGTGCAATAACACAACTATGTTATACTCAGTAAATAAAGCGCAACTGTGCATTAAAATGTGGAGAAGTGTGTTTTGTGTAGAGGAATGTAATGTGGCCATGGGCCAACATCAAAACTGTAGTTTCTTATTTAATAAGTTCAGTGCATGTAGGCGAGAAAGGACGTCTATATACTAACAATTTCTTACTTGAAAATACAGAACACATCGTGATACCAAGTGTTGCATGGCACACTGATAACTTGTCCTTGTATTTATGATGTGGATATAGTTAACAGGATTTTTATGATAGAAATACAAATTCCTAGATTGTTGTTTTTAAAAAAGTAACAGTACCTGCCTTAAAATGTACTTCAAGTTTCCAGTTAGGTGACAGATTAATTTGTTGTGTTCTGTGGTTACTGTACTTTGTTACTGGTTACAGTACCAGCCGGGAGCTGCCCCCATATGTGCAGCGTACAAGTACTTTGATGTTACTGCATGAAAGATGTTGGCTGGAGCAAAGTTACCACTTTTGTTTCCATATTAATGTCAAAGTCAAACCTACACTATTGGCTGGGAGCCCTCGGATTTGTAGTTTTGACTGGTAAGTGTGTTTGATGCAGAATATTATCAAATATATGCAGAACATAACTGGCAATTTAAGACATACCTTGTTGAACTGAGCCCAAGAGACTGGCATGTTGTTGAAGTCCCCAGAGATATCTTTGTCAAAGATTTTCTGAGCAAGGCAGTGCAGGTTGTATCCATCCAAACCACGTGTGGTCTGCACCTCAGACATGAACTTGCTGCTCAAAGCCTCACACATCTGGCTCCAGGGCACACGCTCCGGCACCACAAAAGGTATTCTATTCTGAAAGCACAAATACAGAGAGACATTATTTCAGCAACTGTTATTATAAACAAGACTCCTTTATTTAACTAGGTGGATAAACTCGCGTGGTGGTCAGTGCTACTCACAGGTTCTGAGAATGCACAGTCCCAGATAACTGTAGCCATAGCGTTGTTCTCCTGACTGCCATGTACAATTACAACCACAGGGAGAGAGATCATCTACCAGAAGAAACACAACGTCTTTGTATTACAACTCAGAATACAACAATTAGCCAGATGTTACACCAAACATTACTTGCTGAAATGAAGGTGATCAGTTCTGATAGCTGACAGTGTGTCTACAGTATATCAAGGGCATCATGACTGCATCAGTCTGAGGGTGGTGGTCCAGTTGCATGCATAATATCAAACATGGCAATTGTTTAAGAATCATCAAATATATAATATTCCATAAATATTTCATCTATAATATTACAATATTCCATAAAGTTGGCCAAGTCCCACGAAACATTTCAACATCAATAATAAAATTAATGTCAATACTAATCAATAAAATTCCAATAATATTCACTTTTGAGATATATCTGCATGACTGATTTGAAGTCTCTTAGACCAGTGGTCACCGACCATGATCCTAATGATCTACCTTCCTGTAGAGTTCTGACCATGACTGAACATGCAGATTATCAATCCCTTTATGTGGGTGGATCAACTGGGTTTGACCTGATCTGCAGATGGATTCAGCAGAGAGACAGGTTTTCACAAGAAAGGCTGGTGAGCCACTGTCTTTGGACCATGTTTATATTTCTTTCTTCCTCCAGGAGGCGTCAGGTGGTACAGACCTTTCTGGCACTTTACGCTTGGGGCAAAACACAGATACAAAAGCTCCAAAAGTATTCAAAGCATTTTTCTGGCTGCTTGAGACGGTAAATACATCCTCAGCCCAATGATAATTAAAACCTACAGCTGTAGGCTGTTTGCCCCGATCGACCAGAGCTGACATTTCATTTACAGACATGTCACTTCAGATAGTATTACATAGAGGGTAAAAGGTTTGGGAATCTTCCCTTGTGCCAGAGCGCAGAGGCCATAAAACGGATTCAGGCAGGACTAATATCACTTATGTGGTAAAAATGACCTCGCCTCAATTTCACATCTAAAACATGTCCTTCCTAAATCCTGCCTGAATATGAGGAAATAGTAAACATTCTATCTCTAGATTTCCAACCAATTCTGATTGTCTGCGACTACAGACGTCATTGGTTTCACACTCTCAGGTGAGGGTTTCATTCCAGATATCCAGTCGGGCACAGAGGAAGTGTCGCAAGTAAAAGCACGGTGGAAATATCCCTTCGATTTTGGCTCTGATAGTTTCTGCCGCAACTGTTTATACAAAGCTCCCTCCCTTATTATAGACCACTGTGGGTCTAACACACACATGGAAGAAATAGATTACTTTGGGGTACTGGCATTAAGTAATAACATCAGAAACGTACGTACACTCATCATTACACTGATAAAATGTATGCAGCATTAGGGATACTCTTTGTAAGTTTACTATACTCTAGAAGTGTTCAGTCATGTGATTGCTGGTAAGTAAGTTTTCTCACTTTCCCAGAGAAAGCAGCTCAAAGTGGACACTATCACATGAAAAAGAAAACTAAACTGACACGTAAATCACACGATCAACCACAGGCCGCTGTTCATGCATCACAAATAGAGAAGAGACAATCTTCACATACTCATGATGTCCAGCCCAGGCAACTGACCTAAATTCTGTAACACCCTCTGTGATTTATTTTGCTGAAGTGAAAGCAAGACATTATACACAAAGGATTAACTTGAATAAGGCAACTTCTACAACTGAGTAAGTCTTTATGTCTTGTTCCATGTGTGTGTGTGTGTGGGGGGGGGGGGGTGCACTTACCAATAGAAAGTTCGGCAGAAAGGACCATCTCATGCTGTCATTAATGGACAAACTGACTGCTGATGTCACACTCAGTTGATAACAGCAAAGAAATTGCTTATTTTTGTGGTTTACAATGACAAAATTCTCAGAAAATGTTCCATCTACAGCTTCAAAATGTGTCTCCTAATTTGTGTTGTCTTTTAATGGGTACTCCATGTCTTATATCAGCCCTGAACAGGTTTCAGAACACTGTAGGCATTCTCACTGTGGTGACATTTTCTAAACAGATAAAACCTGCTGCAGTCTTCCACTCGCAGAACATACTTCCTCATGAAGCATGAAGATTACCTGAACTGACTATCGTAGTTCATAAAAGAAACTTAGATACAGCCCAACCTAAAAAAGGAGCTTACTGACCAGCATTGTTTTGTTACAGTAAGCTGAAGTTATTGGAATGGAATTTGACCAACCATAGCTATCTTAGCAAGTTTCTGATAGGCATGTCTATTTACTCTGGTTCAAACAGTCTACTCTAGGTTACAACTTGACGTGTTGAAACAGGTTACTGAAAAAAGGAGCTGCCAAAGCTGACTAAGAGCAAGACTGCAGGGTCGTATTAGCCTTTCGGGCAGTACTAACGTTTTTTGTGTTGTAAACAAGCCCAAACAATAACGCTGCCTCACGCTGAGAATGCCGACAAATCACAGCATCAAACGAATGTTTTTATAATCACAGTAAAGGACACTTATTTTTATACAAACACAGGGATATATTTAGCTGTGTGCATAACTGAATTTTATTCCATATCAAGCAGCGGTAATAGGGACTGGCTGGCACCTCCCTTCTTTGAATGCACCTCTAGGTTTGGATGATCTGCGTACTGTCCACACAGACACTGCACAACAATTTGAATAGATTTGCTTGTCCGTCCACAGTTTTTCTTTTGGTCAGACGTCACAGCAGCCTTTGTCAGTTCAGCCGTCATATCTACAGAATCAATGTACTAACAACTCCTCATTCCTTGTTCTTACTCATCTTGAACCTGATTGGCTGCAAGCGTCAGTGGTTTCACACTCTCAGGTGAGGGTTTCATTCCAGATATCCAGTTGGGCACAGAGGAAGTGTCGCAAGTAAAAGCACGGTGGAAATATCCCTTCGATTTTGGCTCTGATAGTTTCTGCGGCCACTGTTTAAACAAAGCTCCCTCCCTTATTACAGACCACTGTGGCCTCTAACACACACACATGGAAAAAATAGATTACTTTTGGGCCACATATTGGTATCAAGTAATAACATCAGAAACTTGCTTATATATTACTAACACAATACACTCATCATTACACTGATAAAATGTATGCAGCATTAGGGATACTCTTTGTAAGTTTACTATACTCTAGAAGTGTTCAGTCATGTGATTGCTGGTGAGTAGGTTTTCTCACTTTCCCAGAGAAAGCAGCTCAAAGTGGCCACTATCACATGAAAAAGAAAACTAGACTGACACGATTAACCACAGGCCGCTGTTCATGCATCACAAATAGAGAGAGACAATCTTCACATACTCATGATGTCCAGCCCAGGCAACTGACATACATTTTGATGGAAAAAATAAATCACACTTGTTACTGAAATGATACAAAACGTTGCATGGAGGTGCATATAAGTGGAAATACTGAACGCCAATCCGAATATAAGACAGCAGAGACAATCTGAACTTACTATAAACATCAGACTCTCCATCTATGTGTGAGTGGAGTTTCTGACACTATTTATATGCTGTCACTACTTGGCACCCAAATCCGTCTGTTCATTTATGTTTGGGTGACTTGCCTGGTGAAGACCATTTAAGTGAAAACATGGCAACTTTGTTAAAACAGTGCAAAGCCATTCTTCTTAATTCATGTAAGTATAAGGCGATTCCTTTTTGTGTCCCACACTCTGGAGGGATGTGTCATACTTTCTACAGATCTTGTTTTTTGTTTTCTTTGGATAACTGCCTGAGGACTCTGCAGCTAAACTGAGTTACCACACATGCATGACCACACATCTATTTTTGGGCATTATGAAGCTCTGATTAAATTTACGGTTAATTTGGACCATACTGAAAAACAATGAAGTACCTGGACACTATAGGGACTTTCGCAGCCTGTGATGGTTATCTCAGCAGTGAAGAGGAGAGCAAACTTCTCCTCCGTTACTGACTCAGAGCCTTTCCTGTCCGCTCGCTTGATCTTCCTGATGGACTGAGGAAGAGAAACAAGGGTCAATTACAGCACTTATAACAGAGATTCCTTCAAATATCACTCTCTTAGACAAATTAAGTTATCCCACATACTGTAAGGAAACAGAGGTGGCACACTCTGTTTCCTTAATACTAACCATATTTCTGAAGGTTGCACACGTGCTCTTGCTGGCGCTGTTGTGCTCTAGGATGGCTGTACTGTTGATCAACTCTCCCACATTCTCGCTGAGCAAAAAAGGGAAACATTCTCAGAAAAGTGACTTTAGTTTCTTCTCTTTAACACACTCAAGACTAAGCTTGTAATGGCACACAATGGCATGGCTTTGTTTTGTATTGAGCAGAGATGTTGTTATGCGTGGATCTAAAAAACCTGGGTTAGTCCCGGATCCAAAAAAAAAAAAAACATTAATAAATAAAAATCCTTGTGTCTAGTCATAATTATGTGTCATTCTGAGCTTTCATGGCGACGTTGCAACACACAGCCTGAGATGACCAAAACTCCACACTGACAAATCAAAACTATCGTCCTGAATGTTTCAAGATCCCAACAAGGTCTGTTTTGTGTCGAAAACAATGGATGGATGAATAGATGGATAAACAAATACATATATTTGTCAATATATATGATGTCATATCACTGAAATTTCAAATTCAGCCTGAATGGCGCAGAAAGTCCGTCAGTTATTTATAGCCGTCACAGAGCAATGAATCATCAGTTTCAGTATCATTATCACGTTTAGATTTTCATGGTAGTTCTATGAATGTTTCAAATAAAATAACTCAAAATGCCAAATCGGGGCACCAGGGCAGGACCAGTGTATCCACACCTTCACAGCAACTTCATTTCTCCGAAACCCTCCCTCTTGGCTGTGTGATACTAACTTCTGAGCTGTGTCAGCTTTTGTGGGCACACTGCAACAGGAAGCATGCTGATGACAAAACAGTCACATGACCTCCTGAGGTTGGCATAATAGTACAATAGTACAAACTGTCCAATTTAAGAGCATTCACAAGAAAAAATATTTCTGCTACTACTGCTATGAAAAGTGTGTATACATTTGAAATGCTATAAGAATATAAAGTGTTTATTTTACTTTTCCTGTCTTTGTGTGCCCATTCACCATTACATATTCCTTTTACATAAAACATAATTGGCTGAAAAATTAGGAGCAACATGATTCTGTTTTCTGTATCCTCTATGTGAATTCCCAGGGTAAGTGCTAGCTTACGCTTGCGTGTGGTTGTTTCAGTAAGTGAAGTGTTTTTGCCCATCTGTGTGTCATGAAGCTGTTTCCTCAAAGCTGTGAAATGTTGAAATGTCAAGAGCGCTGCTGTGCAGGTAAGCCATGCATGTATACAGGCTGCAACGCAGGCGTACATGTAGGCTGGTGAGATGTTTTGTCTTCTCTGTGTGGCATCAGATGAAGTAATGAGGTATTACAACATTTGTGTGTGGGTGGTTGCGCAACCCTGCATATGTACGTGCACTGATGTTGCTACATGTAACATCGTAAGCCTGTATTCAGGCTGTTTGTATGTGTGTAAGTATTGTGGGTGTCCACCTGTGTGGGTGTGTGTTTGAGACAGCAAGGTTACTGTAAAATACACAGGAATGAGCTTATCATACCTGGTGATCACTGTGTACATGTGACTGTTACACATAGAAAGCTACATATGGAAAAGTTTGTATGCCCAGGGTCAAATTACATATTACGGAGCGAAAATGAACGCACATCCTCTACACACTTCTGCACTTTTTAATGCACAATTATTTAACTTATTTAGTAAGTAGTAAGTTAAATTATTAAGCAAAATTTACTTTGCTTAATACAGTGCCTTGCAAAAGTGTTCACCCCCTTGGCATTCTCTCTTTTGTTACCTTACAACCTGGAATTTCAATGGACTTTCAATTTGATTTTAAGTGATGGACCTAGAAAACAAACTACAGATTAATGAAGTTAAAAGGGGGAAAAAAAACCCTTGTTTTAAATAATTCTAAAAAATGTAAAACTGAAAAGTGGTGCGTGTATATGTTTTCACCCCCTTTGCTTTGAAGCCCCAACCGCTACCTTCAAAAGCCACTTAATTAGTTAAATAAGATCCAC
>JBBIGA010000132.1:28313934-28328204 GCA_037576975.1 Alestes dentex | reverse complement strand
TCTCTCTCTCTCTCTCTCTCTCTCTCTCTCTCTCTCTCTCTCTCTCTCTCTCTCTCTCTCTCTCTCTCTCTCTCGGGTGTAACTTTCCGTTTACTCTGATTAGCCAGGGTCAGAAAATCACAAGCTCAGTTGTGATTGTGCTAAAAGAAGGACAGGTTTTAATACCTGGCAGGGTTTTAATGATTGGAGCTGCTTTTCGTCAGCTTCTTCTTGTCCACCTTAAACACTGTGCCTTTAGAGTCCCAGCCAGTCAGGAAAACAATAAAAGAACCCAGGTCGTCCATCTTACAGAGCAACTAGAAACAATAACTAGTAGATATGATTAGTTTATAGACATTATACTGTGTGTATCGCTTTATAGGACAAGGCAAAAACACTCTAAATGTGCAGCGTAAATTAATGTAAAAAGATTTGATTCCTTTTGTCAAGAAAAAAAGTCATTAAATAGTTTGAAAGCTTAACTTGTCAGGAAATTCTGAAAGAATGTAAACGCCGATGGTGTTGTTCTGACAGTGACGTTATATATAATTACTTGTGCACTTGAAATATAACCCTTTAAAACTTTTATATGCAGCACCTTTCAAAAGTTTCAAAAAAGCTTATACATATATTCATGTAAATGTTTATTATTTTGTACAGTAACTTGTACTATGTGGATTTAAATATTATGAACTAGACCCCAGCAATTACTTCAGAAGTTTTCTTCAGTATTTAAAAAGTGTTGTGATGCTTTTTTCTTTCCAATATGACAGTGTGATGAAGGTGTATTGACGGACTTTTGTGTGTGATGTTCTGTCTGTCATGCAGGGTGGGCGGTTTACTTGCAGAGTGTTAATGGGGGTTTTCAGGGATTTTTTAAAGCTGATGTGTGAAAGGTAGTATCTTTCTGTGTCTCTGCCTCACGAGCTCTAAAGGCTGTCCTTCCTCTTTTTCAAAAAAATGAGCTACATGTTCTGCATATGCGTGCTATAAAATGCTTAGTCCACTCAGATCTAGTGCACTCTTAAGGAGAAGTTCTTCAGTGCCTCTCAGTCAGTAATTCAGCTTCACATGAATATTTAAATCACTTAGCAGTATAGTATATATTGCATTTTTGCACTTGGGGCAGCTGGTGGTCTAGTGGTTAGGGAGTTGCCCCTGCAATCAGAAGGCTGGAGGTTTGAATCCCAACACTGCTTGTTGCACCACTGAGGTACCCTTGAGCGAGGTACCGTCCCCACACACTGCTACCCGTTGGTGGCTTCCCACCGCTGTTGACTGCGCTAAATGTTGTCTTGGCCTGTTGTTTGTTGCTCTTGTGTTTTGCTTGCACTCTTTCGAGTCACATGCTGAGTATTTTGTCCTGTCCACACTTGGAGAGTGTGGACTGGCTGCAATAATCTTTTGTTGCCAAAAGAGGGCAACAGTTAACCATGTCTTAAGAATCATCAGAGGTCAGGAAAAGTCGTCTACAACATAAAAGTTTGAGGTTTTGTTGGTGCAGTCAGTTTCTCTGAAGGCTTCATGCAGCTCAAGGACTTTCAAGAAGTTTGAGCTTGTAACACACAGCGTGTTTCATACACAGATAAGAAATTTCACACATGAGCTCGGTGCCCTACTGTAACTCACATCTTCCGAATGAGCCCAGGGAGTTAATAGCATTAGAGCTTGGGAACCCAAGTAAAATGCATGAATTATTGCATGTTTCGTGAGTTTTGTGAGTTTATGCATGATCTTGAATAAAACACACTGAATAAAAATCAACGTGAAAAAGAGAAAAAGAAGTAAGCAATAAATATCAAAATGTGTGCTAAATCGTGCCTGCCGTGCAATCCTGTACCATAAATAGAAATAAACCGTGCTAGTCTTCTAAAGTATGTGAGTGAAATAGGGGCTGGTTGGCTTAAGAGGGAGGAGGCAGTGATGTGGGGAGTTGGGGTGGCAGGTTGAAGAGGTCCGTGTGAGGGCATTCCTCATATCACAGCCCATTTCCTGACAGCACTGTGATGACTGTGGCCTGCGCTCATGGACTGTTGCGATAGGTCAGCAGAATTCAGAGTGAGCTTCAAGGGATTGTTTTCATGTCCCAGTCAAACCTAAACAAAACCAGTGGTTTACCTGATCAATCTCCCGCTGATAGGGTTTGACAGCAACCCCAGATAAAATTATTCTGTTGGTAAGCGGAAGAATGTTTTGCGATTGCTGGAACACCTATTTCCTTCACAAAGCCATCTTGGATTATTCTGAGCATGCAGCAAAACACAATTCTGCACATTTAACAATAACGTTTACATTCCAAGCAAAAAGAGTTGGATTTACTACCAGAAAATGGTTATTGGACAATAGTACCCCCCTTTTTGGTGCTATATAGAATCATTTAAAAAGGGAAATCATAAGTCATAAAGCTGCTCTCGTTTTCCCTATTTTTTTCAACTCCAGCTGTGATCAGTTCCACCCGATAGCTAAGACTTCCCCCCCAAAATCAGAACGAGCGAAGTTGATTGTGTTGTTTTTGCCTCCTGATGATAGGGAGACTCTGGAGCCCCTGAAGAACCCTGAAAAAAATATATACAACTGTATATATCTGTGTGTGTGTATGTGTGTGTGTGCTTTAAAGGTACCTTTTATGGATCATTGACAGGAACGGTTGGCAGAAACCTTTTTTTGTCTACACATGCAGTGATGTTACCTGACCCTTTGGTGTCCTCTACCAGTTTAATGAAGTGGGCAGAAGTAAGTGTTTTTATGTTGGGGAAGTTTCCACTGCATTCTTTGGCCCCCTCATCAGAGCTTGTGAAGCTGTGATTATTTCAGGGTCCTCTTAGGTAAAGTTCCTAAGCTGAGGGGTTAGCACATCTGGAATCAATAGCGCAGGACTGGGTAACTAGAGGTTTGGGGGAGAGGGGGCTACAGGTTGGGCTAGTTACGGCTTTGGCCCTGGGGGTCCATGTGTCCCTGACTTCAAAATAGACTTGATTGCTACCAGCTGGCAGCCCTAACTCACCCGGTGTCAGGGCTCTCCTCTGATGTCAACCTTGTCAGTATCAAGGCTAGACAGGACAATGGAGAGCCAGAGACAAGGGCACCTATACGCAGAGGTTCGGCTAAAGACACCTCTACAGCTAAATGCAGAGCTGAACTGGATATGACTTTGGTGGTTTTGATCATTGGGTTAGGCCTCTGGCACAATGCGTTTTCATGGTTTCTCAAAGAAAGGCAATTGGGTGAGTGTGAAAATGTATTAGCAATCCATTCTATGGAATCTCATTTGTCCTTTTCAGTTACACATTTTGCCTGATAGAAAAGTGTATACAGCACAAACAAATAGCAAAAACCTTGCGACGAAGCATAGGCTAATCCCTAGCATGGAATATGTCGCTAGGCTAGACCCAACTGATGGAATAGCATATATTGTATATGCTGTGAAATTCGTCACAGAAATGAGAAATTAGAGAGAAATTTGGTATATCAAAAGCCAAATTGTGTTTAAATGTTTTTTCTTTACGGTGGAGGAACCGTTATAAAGCAGATTTTACAATTGCTTTATATAGAACCAAAAAGTAAGGGTGTAACATGCATTGAAAAATCACAATATTGTGCCAGAGTGCATCATGAAATTGCCTGAATTCAAAGGTTTGCATTCACACCAAGTAACAACCCACTCCAATATCTTCAGCTCATACTTCTCCCTCCACCGCCTAACTCACCTCTGAGTAGAGTAATCATTTTCTCCATTCACATTCTGCTCAAAATATTGTGAGAATATCAACTTGTGAGTCAAGTATTGAGAATCACTGGCTTCATGTATCATTACACCCCTACTAAAAAGTGGCCCACTCTCTTCTTTTCTACGCAACACCACTAGAACTAAATGCAGAGTTAAACTGGACATGACCTTGCTGGTTTTCATCGGTGTGATAAACCCTGGCACAATATGTTCTATGGAATTTCAGTTGTCCTTTTAAATTGATAAAGATGAATAAACACCGAGCCATTAAAATTAGAGCACATACTAGTAGTTACGCAGAAAGCTGTGATTTCCTATCACACTTTAATTTACTGTGTCTGGTAGAAGAGCATATGAAGACTGTATAGATACGGCAATTAATAATGGCTTTAGCTCTGATTTTATCATGGACAATGCATTTGCAAAATCCTTTATGGTTTTATGCTTGTACTTGTGTTCTGTATTGTCCTTTTGTGTAAGCGCCCATTCTTATCCTACATGCAAATGTATTTGGCTAATAAAGTGATTCTGAACCTGATCGTGCTTGTGCTTGCTCATGCAAATGTACCAATATTTTATTCACAGGCACAACACTGATTCATGATTTGGGAACAGCTACAGACGAGGCAAATATGTCTTTAACTGGATTGCATAATGTGCTCTGCAGTATTTTAATTTGAGGAACTCTGATGTAAGAGCACACCACAGCAACACCATTAGCGCAATGCTATTTTTTTTATAACTGGGGCGACTCATCAGTGTTCTGTGATGTTGTATTAAAGGCTATGGGCGGGACTCTGGACGCGAAGAGAAAATAGCTCAGTGAGGTCTTTCCATTCCTTTGCATGGACATAATCACTTGCTGCAGTTACAGCTAAAATACTCAGACAGTCCAGTTACACTGCATACCACTCCAAGACACTGGGTGGTCTCTCTGAGAAGACCATACATATAAGCAGACCTATAAATTGCTAGTATAATTAGATTATGTGTTAGCATACGCATGTCAGCAACACTGTTTTATGGATAAACTAATTCTCCAAGTGAAAGATTTGCTTGTCTACAGGCCCTTAGTTCCATCAAGAATGGACACATTCTCTCTCCCTACACTCATGATCATCTCAGAGTAGGGTTTTGAATTAGTGCATTTATGACAATTACTTCATCCAACAGAGAGTGATCAGCCTTCAGCAAGAAGGGAGCTGTTCATAGTCCAGTTTACCCGAGCAATTCAAACACAAATCTAATGATGGTTTAAAATGTATTGGCCCCCTTGACTGTTTTCTAATAAGATGAGAATGACTTTTTCAATCTTCTGGTGGACGTTCCTGGAGAGCTTTACACTACCTCATCAACAACTGCCTTAAAGAATGACATTTTTTCTATTTTTTCTATAACACTGACTCCACTAACAGTAGTAAGGTTCTGAATTTCCGATAGGAAATCGGCATAAATATTTGTAAGATGGAAAAAAGCATTCACAGGGGTTTAATAAGAAAATGTTCATCGCAAAGAAACAGATTCGGTTACAGCCGTTGACACTGGCTGTTTATTTGACTTTTTTATATGAAGGAAAAAACCACGTTTGTTTTTTTTTTTTTTTTTGGGTGTATTTTCACTCTTATCTCTAAACTTAGAGTTAAAAATATCTTAATCCCTCTTAATATCCCAGGGATCAGGCAGTGGATTGCTAAATATTTAATTACTACTCTTCTTTAAAACCCATGAATGACTTTAGGCATCTGGTCCCTGTCACCACCACTGTGATGTTCCTGACTTGGTATGTTTCTCTAGAAAAGAGCATTTCACATCAAACCACTTGAACTGATTCTGTTTACCCCTAAAACATTTCATCATGTAGAAATTATGTAGAAATAAATGGAATCACCTTTTAATTAATTGCACTGACTTTTTCATAGCCAGTTACAGGACAATTCTGTGTCTTCTGTGGCTCCACCAGGTTTGCTAAAACCGAACATAATTGGGGAATTTGGTGAAAAAAGAGCAGCAGTAAAGTTCAGAAATGCTGAATACTCGTGCATGAATGCCGTTCTTGTCATTTAACACCTAAACCACAAAATCTCAACATTACCAGAAATACAAAGTTTATTTACGTCTCCGGATCACCGGGCGTCCGGAATCTTCTTCCAGTTTTGTGTCAGGGAATCACCTACTAATGAATCGAGGTGACCTGGCTGTGTGCTGAGGTCAGAGGAGGATATAAGTGAGGAGTGAGGTTAGGCAGTTTATCTTGGGAGGTTGCCAACTAGAGCAACATCAGCGCCGTGACCACAAAGAGCCCGAGTCCAAACATTGACATATTCTCTTTAATATTGTGTGATACTTTTCTCTTAAAATACAGTCTTTTCTGAGGTAGACCATTACAGTTCAAGAACATTATCATTTTTTTTAAACAGACATCAAAAAAGACATGAAATAAATACTTTCATGTACAATATGTCGCAAAAAAACGAGGTAGAAATGGTTACAGAAAATGTACAAGAACCAAGAACAAAGTTACTGTACTAATGGATTAAAAACAGCTAATAAATGCCAGTTTTGTTGAACAAACTGTTATTTAGTTAGGCCAGTATTTGTAAAGATTTGCAACATTTTTTTTTTGGACAAAAACTTCACAAGTGTCCCATAAAGCATCTATCAGTGCTCTGTGACTAGGAGTGGCCAGTGGTCTGTATCGCCAACAGCTCTAAAACATGTAGGGCGATTGTGCGAGTCTGCTGAACTTTGTAGTTCTCCGTCACTCTGACACAGATCAATATGTTCTGCAGGGATCGTTGCGATTGACCCGCCTGTACGGCAATGACTGAAGCCACCAGCTGGGCCTAAAGGGTCAGATGGTGCTATAAGGTTACTGGCTACTCCAAAAAGGCTGTGGTGATGTGGAGGAGCAGGGGGGAGGGGGAGGGGACAGTTAGCCACATGGCTGCACATGGCCAGTTGGGGGTGGGGGGGTGGGTGTGGAGTGCTATTACATCACACCACAGGCCATTCAACCAACCCAACACACAGGCGGACTCAAACAAGCCCAATGTAGCCCCATCACGCCACACTGAAAAAAGTGCAGCACTGAATGAACTCGATTCAAATGTGTTCGTCACTTCCGCATAAATACTACGGTCCTATGTAACATCAACACAATCTTGTCTTTCAGTTTGGCAATAACTGTGTTCATGCAGTTTTTTATTCGTGTGGAAATGATGGGCACATATCTTCGGTGTCATAAGAAAATCTTTTCAATGCTTTTTTGGGCTTCTATTATTTGTGTGAACATTTCATGGACTGGCAAATTTCACAAAACTAAGTTACACTGACAGAATGATCTCAAGGCTTTCCTACACTTGCAAGTTTATATTACATGTGTAAATATAATGGTCTAAAATGGTATCTGTATCTTTTTGGTTGAAAATGCCTGTGGTGCAGTTGTTCAGTACTTTGGGTTATTATGTAAAAGTGTATGCAGAATAAATGCTGATGGTGGTTTTTTTTGGTTGTTTTTTCTGACTATTTGAAATGCTGAATTTGTGGCATTGCCGTAAACGCCAGAATACAGAGAAACTAACATTGGTAGAAGCTGCTCCTTCTGGATTGTCTACATGGTGACTGTATCCGCAATATGTGTACATAAAAGGCGGCAGTGTGACACACATTTACAATCGATTATTAGACATGATTAGCTGCCAGTTGCATACAAATGTCTTCTGATTCATCTTTGGGTTGCTGACTGTTAACTTTGTAGATTTGTAGATCAAACTGACTGTAATTGCTAACAACTCTGACCCACATGTTTTTAAATGCACTTGTACTGATCCTTACAAGTACCTGTATTCATTAACAGAAGGAATAAGATGTTTTTTCTAAACAGTTTGTCCAACAAAATGTAGCATCTGGTCTGCTATCTACGATAACATTTCATGAAGACAATCATCACTCCATCGAAATCTACATCAGAAATAAAGGGAAAGGATGAGGGAAATATGTATTTATATAGAATTACAAAATGTGGATTTTCTTATGGCATCAGATATCCTCTGAAATACCTGAATTACATTCAATGTTAGTCTTTGTAGCATTTTCAAGTTTCTCCTATGAGGTAATACCACGGCTGCAATGTGTGTGCAGGCCTGTGACAGGTTTGTCTCCACTGAAACACCTCATTGCTCACTACTAAGACCCTAAGGTTACATACATTCTTTATCATTTCTGAGGTAAAGAAATTCTTCCTGAGTATTTCAAACAAGACTACATATACTAAAGAAAAAAAAAAGCGGAAGCAGAAGAGAATACAAGACGTCTGAGGAACCCATTCTTTTTGTTCTTGTGGGGTTTTTTTCCAGAGTCCAAAGCAACTGTCTCAGGAAATTGGAAATTGTGTGAGGAATGTGAAATGAACTGGAGGATCGTGTGTCTGAGGGTTGTGGTTTACACCCCCCAGTGTACAGTGTACAGAGAAGATTGTGCAGACAGTAAGGGCCAGTCTCTCTCTCGTCTTACTTCCTATATCTTAATACTATTTGGGTAGCAACGCATAAGAACAGCAATGCACTGTTCTTAAAAAGACCATGCTTTGACAAAGTGCACACAATATGACCACGGTCTAACAGCTTCTCCTTCTTTTGCAGAATACTGTTGGTTATAAACAGGTTGCATAATTGCGGTTGCCTTTTGGTAAAATGCTGTCAATAGGGCAGATATTATTCAAAAGCGATATGGTGCTTCTTTGATCAATTTTTTTTTGGTCAAAAACATTCTGTTTGCTCCAATATACCCCAAGCCCTTTATCACCAAACGATCAATTTAGAGTAAATCAAAAATAACAAGAAATATAATGCCATCGGAGTGGACTGGCAATAAATAGAATTCTGAAAGTTGCAGTTAATGGGGGATTTCTCAAAAATGTAAATTATCCAGGTTCATTCCAGGATCAAGGCTAATTGGAATCCTAGTGAAATTCCAGAATATATTTTGGATTCCCTATCATTTATGCAAGCAATTATCAATTGCTCCCTCTCCAAGAAATGCCTAATATTTAATTTCTTTGGGGGAAAAAAATAAAGTATATGTATATTTATAGAAAAACAACACACCACAGCATGTTTCCAAGAAAAACAAAATAAAAAAGGACGCATTCAATCCAAATGCTTCCTCACCAATAAAATGTGATCTCCCAACATAACCCTACTTTTTTGGCTGCAAGTACGTAGCTACAAAAAAAGGAAAAGGAAAACAAACACATTTATGAGACTTCATGCCTCAACACTGAAAACAAGATTAAGCAGTCCCAATCCAGTGGCTGACCTGTCTCTCAGTGGCTGTATACCTTGCTCCATTCCATACAAGTGTCAGGTTCTTTGGGGGTTCCGTGTGGCCGAACCTTGCAGAAGGCGTTCTCAAAGTCTTTGAAGGCTGGCGAGGGGGAGAGAGGGGTGGGGAGGCCATGCATTTGGCCGGGTGGTGTAGAGGCTGAGGCCAGGGCCTGCTGGCAGAGCTGCTGCAGCTCCAACATGGAGAAGCCCTCCGCCCGCTGCAGCACCACAGCCAGCTCCCTCTCACTCAGGCCACAGCCTTGAGGTGCCAACGCCTGCAGCAGCACCTGCCTTCGCGCGCCCAAGTCCGGCAGGCCCACGTGGTAGCGCTTGGACATGCAGTGCAGGAGTGGCTCCTTCAGCAGGTCCGGCCGCCTTGTGGAGCACACTATCAACAGTGGGCCGGCCTGGCCTCGTTGGGTCTTCTCTAAGAGTGCCTGCAACTGCTGCCTGAGAACTTCCTCCTCCGCCATGACCTCCACCTCACTCAGCAGGACCACAGTCGGATGCCTGGCCGCGGCCACTGAGAACAGAGCGGCTAGAAGCTGCTCTGCCTCGCCCTTCCACTTGGACAACAGCGCAGCGCCACTAAGCCTGTAAAAGGAGGCGCCCAGCTGGGATGCAATGCTGCGGGCTAGCGTGGTTTTGCCTCCTCCTCGCGGGCCAAACAGCAGGACGGTTCTAGGTGCGCGGACGGCTGGATCAGGGCGCAGCACAGGCCACAGAAGGTCCTCCTCAAGGGCCTCTTTGATGCGGCCATGGCCAGCCAGCTCCGTCCACAGTGGGGCAGGTGTGCAGTCCAGCAGCTCCCTATTTACCACCTCCAGGAGGCGCTGGTCTGTGCCCTTCAGCTGCTCAGGGGCACGTTTGTGTGAGAAGCCATGCTCTACTCCGTTTTCTCCTGTCATGGCTGTTGGGGGACTGTAATCACCTGCTGTTCCATAGGGTGGGGACAGCAGGGGCTTCAGGCCACTGTACTTGCCTACCTCATCGCTCCCCAGGCCCGACTGGGATGAGGGTTTGCTAGGCTTGAAGGCTTGTGGATCTACAAAGCTGTTTCCCACATTCCGACATTCTGCTTTGTCGCCTACACCATACGGTGAATCTCCACCAGCCTTTAAAGGGTCATACCCATACTTCCTGTATCGCGAGGTATCACCATCCTCTTCATCCAGGCTCATCTCAAAGGCCTTCCTCTTCAGGGAGCCCCCAGGCTCAGAGCTGCCCAGTCCACTGTTCTGGTAGCCATAACTGCCCCCTACCACGGTGGGCCTTGAGGCAATAGGAGTAGGGGCGGCTATGCCAGAGGGCAGGTAAGGGGCTGTGGGGTGGCTGTAGGTTGGGGCGAGGGTGGTCTGGTGGGGATAGGTGCTAGGGGGGTAGTTGTATACAGGAGCAGAAGGTGTATAGCTAGGCACGAGGGTGGGAGTAGACTGCAGGGCATGTAAAGAAGCAGAGGGAAGTGCTGAACCAGCTTGGGGGCAGTAGCCTGAGGAGAGGTAGGTGCCGTTATAGCTGGGGGGGTACTCACTGGAGTTTGGACCACTGCAGGAGCTGCTCCCGCTGTAGCCCGAGTCCGACAGGTTGCTGCTTACGGCCGACACAGGTGGTCCTGCAGACGTGGGTGCCACCTTAGGGCCTGTCAGGGAGTCATGGGTTGAGGGGGGTACTAAGGGGTAAGCTCCATCAGTGCTGTGCGTAAGAGGCCAGGGCTCTAATTCACTCTTCTGGCTCCCATTAAGGGCCCCAAAGGCCCCTGGCTCAGGGTAGGCGCCCACCGCCGGGCGCTCGTAGGGCGAGTCCAAAACACCCGAGTATTTTTCAGCATAGCGTTTGAGCAGGTTGGAGGCGGTCAAGGCTGAGATGTCATCATTGGCCCAGGCATAGCTATACGAGCCGCGGCCACGGTGAGGGTACAGCTCCGACTTGTGGGCTGGGGACGAGGTCGTGGAGGACACGTCCAAATGTTGCTCAGGCCATTGGCTCAGGGGCTGGGCATGCTCCGGGTTCCAGTGCATCTTCAACAGGCCTGCTGGGTACACACACAAACACATCATGTCACAACCTGAAATGCCTGAAGGGAAAAGATTATGTCTAATACACTCAGCAAGTTGGACGGCTGCTGGTTGGGCGAGGCAGAGCTAAGTACAGATTTGTGTGCTGGAGTAATTATAATGGAATTGAAAAAAACATCTATTAACTAAATTACACCAAGGCTTCAAACATCTTTCAAATCAGTTTTCACAACATTTAGGTAACAGACCAGTCTGTTTGTTTACTCACATATGTCCCATATGTTGCTTTGTCACAAATAAAAATATTTTTCTTGTATTATCACGGACCCATATTCTTTTTTGTATAAAACCTTTTTGGTATATTGTATATTCCCTCCTAAGATCCATTTATGGCATTTATAGGATTTATCTAAAACAATCCATTTTTAACCCTGCTTTATCCCTTACATTTAAATGGGTTATTTTTATTACTATGCCTGTGACTTACATATGTAAATGAATTTCACTTTGATTGACCATCCTGTATTGTATCAGAATGCTGTCCAGACTGAAACATGCCATATAACTTGGAATGTGAAGCCGTGGGGCTGTAGGTTGAATAGACAGATGCATTCGTTTTTGTGACATCAAGTAAACAGTGATTTCAAAACAGGCCATGTTTGCAGCAAATATGGACTGTGTGGACTGGGGAGTGAACAGTATATTTTTGAAACTCATCTGTCCCTGAAACATTTGCCTATTTCATTCAAAGCCAAGAGACCACATTTAAATGCATGTTGACGATTATTTCAGAATAATAAGATCTATTAATGAGACCTCTGGTTTCAGCCGTTATACACCATAGCATACACGTCATTTAAAGCCCCAAATATATGCCCTTATTGTACATTTTATTTATATGGTAACAATAATTACAGTAATACATGAGACTTTTATACTGTCCAGCCCTATTGAAGATTGGTTGCTAGTTACTTGTTTGCTAGTCCAGCGGGGACACACACACACACACACACACACACACACACAAGGAAAGAGTATCTGTGTATTCCCTTGTGAGTAAAAGGGGTGGATTTGTTCTTTCCCAGTTAGAGCACATCGCTGCCATGTGCTAGCATCTGCAGCCTTCCCAGAGGAGCTATTGTTATCGCACAGCGCATGTTTCACTGAACACCTCCCCACCACCACCTCGGTCTGTCCACAAAGCAATTCTCTAAAAGCCCTCTGCAGCCAGGACCCGGTGGTGGGGGGTGGATGGGCAGTGGCGGAGGGAAAACGGGGGATGGGTTAGCGGAACAGAATAGTTGTGCTATTCATTGGCTGTTTCACATGAAACACTGGCAGCGTGGGGTGGCTTTTCCTATCTGTGCCTCTATACCCTGTGATTCATTATGCTGGCTTAATGCTGAAGGGATGAAAGAGGGACTAATAGAGTAATAGGAAAAAAACACAACTAAAACTGTCCTTCCTGTATTTCTGTTTGGTTGGAGCGGAGCAGGGCCATTATTTGAGTGTCAAACTTCAGAAGAACATGGACATGAAATCAGTGAGGCTCATCATGCCATGAATTATTTTGAAATGATGAACGTTCACTTATTTTGAGATTTAAACCCTTAATCTGGAGCCAAAACAGCATCCTTTTCAGCCATTTAATCACTCTTTTTTTGTTTAACACCTTCTAAATGCTACTGCTTGCATTTATCAATTTTTAATTGTACACTGTATTGTACACAATCAGAGTACATGCAAAAAAAGGAGGACAGAGCGTTTTTGCAGTGCTCAGAGTGCGAAAGTTTGAAAAGCCATAGTCAAGCTAGGAATTTTGTGCACAATTTCTAAGCATTTGCTTAATGTAAAATATTAGAAAAAAAAACTAAAACATAATGCATTACACGTGGGCTAACGTTTGCACATACCAAAAGCTTTTTGTGATGTTCTTTCCCCCCAATATATTAAATTCTGCAAATAAACTTAATATAATAACAAATATGCAGAAAGGTGCTCTCTTTAGAAGACTGTACTCAGCAAAATCAACAAAAACATGTCATTTGAGGAATGTGTACATTTTTGCAGACATTGATAGAGTAGTGATAGAAAACATGGGAACACACAGAAAGTTCACATGCTGGTCCATCGATGACCACACTGGCTACTCTAAGGGCAGATTCTAAGCTAACGTTTCGTCGATGATAGGTAAGATTTGTTCGCATCTAGCAATTAAAGAGGACAGCTTCATCTGAGGCCTTTCTTTGTGCTGGAAAGGACACTAAAAGCAGTCATATCATGAAGGTGTTTAGCTTCCTCTGCGCAGAGCCATTAGCTTGAAATTCCTCGCATAGCTTGGCATTATTGAACTGTCACAATCCGGCCTGAGGTGAGAGAGAGAGAGAAAGAGAGGGGTAAAAGAATAAAAGTCCACAAGTCTTCATTACAGGCAGCACATCTTTGCCTTTAGAGGAGAAAGTGATGATTCATTATTCATACTTCTGCCAGTGTGTGTGGGGGGGGAAGGGCCACTTCTTTATTGCCATTTAAATCAAAAGTCAGGCTCATATACTGCATTCTCCTTCAATCTTTCCCCCAAACTTTACCCTCCCCCACCACTTCTCTCTCTCCCTCTCTCCAGATGGTCACTGGACTGCCATGTCCTTCATCTTCAAACCAAGGGCCTTTAAATTTCCCATATTATGAACCAAAATTAAGCCAGTCTTTCAGCATGGATTCTGAAAAATAAAGGTGCACACTGAAAAAAAGCTGCATTCAATGGAATTGTTTCAAGTGGGTATATAATTTGCAAATATATTACATCTGCAGTTTATGTACGCCGGGGAGTAACAGTGTTGATGATACTCATTTCAGTGAAGCCAATTCAATGCAATACTTTTGAAAATCTAACAACATGAAAAACTAACAACAGAGCATGTGTATGGCTGCAGCATATTTGGACTTTGAGTTGCGGGTCATTGTCCAGGCTGCAGAAACAGTAGACGTCCTACAGGCCATTCCCATCTGCAGGCTGTGGTCAGAGCAAAGGCTGTGCGGAGCCCAATAATGGGGCCAGTGCATGACAGAGATGGATGGCAGCCCAGGGGAGCTCATAAAACCTGCAGCAGGGAGGGGAAGGGAGAGAGTGGACAGCAGACGCTCTGGCCAGTGCGTGCTCACGTGTGCGCGTGTGTGTGTGTGTGTGTGTGTGTGTGTGCATGTGTGTGTGTGCATGTGTGTGTG
>JBBIGA010000132.1:28302928-28313834 GCA_037576975.1 Alestes dentex | reverse complement strand
ACACACACACACACACACACACACACGCACACACGCACACACACACACACACACACACACACACACACACACACACATACAGGCCGGATAGAGTGAAGTACCATCCATTAATATACATGGCTTTCATAGTGGTATGTGTATGTGTAAATATGTATTATGACTTTAAGTACTTACATGTAAGATTACATTCCATATGCATTATACATATGTAAATAACTACACATAACAGTTTTTTATAGCCTAACTCTAATCATAATCTCAGTTAGCAACAAGAAATTATATCGGACAGCAGGAATTTTTTCTGTTTTCCTCTAGTTTTGCTATTTAGATTTGTCTCCTGAAAAAACACAAAACATAACATGTACACACATACAAATACCCCAACCACCCAACCATAGCGTCTGCTGTCCAGTCTCCCCTCTACATACCCTCTCCTCTTTCCAACTGGACAGCAGGGTGAGCCATTCGGGATGGGGAGGAGATATCTTTGCTCAGATGAAGATGAAGAACAGGCTTCTTTCCACATTCTGACCTTCATCAGCACCACACAGGTTCCTTTTGTCCTCTAACCTCGCTAAATGCGCTCTTGTCTAGCATTAAATGGACCGGACACAAGCTAGGGGCTCGCAATTACGTCCAGGGCTTTGAGACTGGGGGTTTAAAACACCCCAGCAAAAGGATCTCGCAGTAATCTGAGCAGGGTTTATTCCACACTCCTGATTAAATCATAGCCCCTCCACAGATTCATTTATTCTAGCCCTGGGGAACAAATGGTGAGATTAAAATGGGGAGAGGAATGGACAACGCGGGTGGACTGCGGCAAGCTAAATTGCTGTAAAATCAAAATGTGAATACAAATATTATTAAGAAAATATTAAGAAAACACATAGAAGTTCTTCGATAGCACATATGATTTTTTCCACACCGCCATTAAAGGAATACTCCAGGGAAAACGCACTCAGAATGGAAACCAATGAGCAGGTGCTAAAGCATCTGCCCACTGGCCTCTATTGTATATGACTTTCACGTCAGCAGGTTTTCTGTTCTGTTCTAAGTACAGGGAAACTCATTATACTCATCATCCGTGGTAATCAGCCATAGACTACAAATGCAACAGAGATTAGGTTAAAAAACACTGGAGCACCCCTTTCATGAATGCTATAAGTTCATCTTTAGAACAATTCTTCGAACAGCACAAAAGCTGGAACCTTGGAAATCAAGCAAGCATCATTTATGCCAAGCTTTAACCTAAGCTCCACATATGCCTCTCTAAACACACAGTCATAGCCGTATGACCAGCCTGGGTCACATGACGCCCACTCTATGGGCATAATCAACATGGGAAAGCGCAGAAGTAAACAGAGGCGCAGCTTTCGGATTAAGAAAGGAAGGGCACTCTCCACCAGGCTGGCCCATTGTCCACACGGGGGCTCTTGGCCGCTGCTTTGTGTGAGGAAGCGGACTTGCCGTGGCAGTTCCGCACAGGTTTAAGGATGGCAGGGGAGACAGATGTTTCCACTGACCGCCTTACTGTCTCTGGAGCCATTGTTGGGGACAGCCAGTCCAGCAGACGTCCCCTTAGCCTGACAATCCTGTTGGCTCTGAGACAAAGGAGAAGGATCCTATTGTCAGTAGCCTGCCTAATTATGGAAATCTTATTAATCTATTCAGCGGAGGTCCGCTGACAGCTTTTGTGTTGCTCTGGGATTTATTGAGGGAGTTTGCCTATGTGAGAGTGTTTTGCATCTTTTTTTCTTTTGGAGTCTGTGATGAAGATAGTGCATAATGCCTGGTTTAGGTCTGACAGCAATAGACTGAACTGTGGGGAATACGATGACATGTAATCATCATCAAGCTGCATTACAATACACTTTTCAGAGTATGTGGGTATTTCTTAAACTCTAAAAAAAAACTACATGTATCCTAAAAACAGGTATAGACTACTCATAGAGAGTCTGTACAACAACAACCTGTATATGTAAATACTAAACTGCACAGTGACAAGTAAATGGGCTACAAGGGTTCTATATAGATTTGAAAAATATATAGGTTCTAAAGGGTAAGAAAAAAGGGTTATGAGAATGTTTCTTTGACTCATAACTATATTGAAACTCTTTTTACTGCTATATTTTAAAATGGTTCTTCACAGAAAACCATTTAACAAGGGAAAGAAGTACTGAAACAATCGAACTGCTGAGTTGTCGCAGTTCTATGTGTAACCCCTGCCTTTGCTAAAGAACCATTTTTAGACTGTAGCTGATTTGATGTCAGCCCATTATGACAATTTTATTTTACTTACTTATTTATTCATTATGTCATCATGCCTTCATATTGGTATATTTTATTCTGCCTCATCTACACTTTATCTGGCCAAGAACCAGGGAGTGATCAACACTCACCTATAATCAAACCAGATTCACCACATTTTTACAAAAACAGAGGGGTCCAAAACTTGCCCTGTCAGTTTTGCTTGGGGAAGAGCCACCAAAAAAAGTAAAAAAAGTCCTAGTGGAATAACAAGGATCACATGGGCAACAGTACAAATGAAATGAATGGGCCACCGTACTAAAAGAAACTTCAGTGACTACACAACAAATGACTGAATGCCACAATGACACTTTAATGACCTGCTGGTGAGTCCAAACTGTAATTCTGTATTTCTTCTGTACTTTAGAAATAACTCCGCCACTTTCCATTGCTTTCAATGTAGTTACTGAAAAATGAGCCCAAGGATGTAAGTTATAGTCACGACCCACAAATCAGAGGTGTAACGTTGCAACATAACAGGTCCAGTGATGGTCATTTAAGCTCCTGATAGAATAACATAGTCAATTAGTGCATTTGGCCTGGCAGATCAACTAGTTATGGACTATGGAGCCAATGTGCAAGAGTGAGCACAGTGTTTTTGTAACATGAGAGGAACAGGCTGGAACCCTCTGCAGTTTCACAGCTCCCCTGGGCTCCACACACGCCGTCTCTCTCTCTCTGTCTCTCCTTGTTGGGCCCACTTTTGTTTTCCTGTCCCAAAGAACAAAACCTGCTCAGATTCAACATGCCTTCTGGGATAGGCGACCATTAAAGCAGGCTGAGTGTGGAGTGTGGAAAGACCGGTGGTGAACAAGAGCAGGAGGGATCAATCTAATCAGGCGCGATCGCACACACCACTACCCCCACACACAGAGCCTAGCAAACTGGCCTAAAGATAGAAAAAGTAAAGATGAGGAGAGCCTCCGTCACTCAAACATCCTCAATCTCCCAATCTCATTGCTTTTACACACTGAAAAAAATAAAAGTGCGAAAGCATCAAAAATGAACTAGAAAGACTCCCAAAGAACACAAAACAGGCAGAGGAAGACAGACCAAGAGGAGGACGGAGGGGAAAAGCGATGGAGGACAGGAAAGAGAAGCACAAAAACTATCCACCGGAAGAAGAGAAAGATTGGGAAACAAAGTGGAGGCAAGAAAGGGAAGGAGGCTTGTTTACATGAATTTATCATGTCAGTGCTCGAAAGATAAGACAAGACCCAGCGCTGCGATCATTAGCTGATTTGCATTCAGCTCAAACATTAGAGGATCAATGGTATAGGTGGAAAGGTTTGCAAAAATTGTGGCAGACTTCAGACACTTTCAGCAATTTAGCGGGGCAGACTGAGTCTAAATGTATTCTTTGGGGCGTAGAATCAGCAGGTCTGCTTCATGACTGAAATACAAAACCATGTTGGGCCTACAGTCTTTATCAGAAGAATGTAACCATTAAGGAACAAAGTTCACTCAGTAAGAGATTCTTACTGTATTTAATCAACTAGATGTCTAGAGCAGGCATGCCCAGTGTTTTGTCTTGGCCTGCCAAAGTGTAATGTTTTTAGTGGGCCCAGGGCCAAAAAGCACAATACAGCAAGCTGGCAATTTATTTTTATATTTTCACCAATCATGTTGCAAATGTACATGAAGGAACTGTATTTTTAAAATACTCTAGTGGTTTCTTTCCACACAAGGCACAGTGGCTTGCATTTATAAACGCAGTGAAAAGGTAGTCTCTAAATATCCTCTTGTTCATGAGCCACTGCCTGTAACAGTCCATTAGCTTATAACTGCTAGATACATCTGTGTTCTTACATTGGAATCAGTTCCTGCACTAGAGTTAGTTATGGTGTATCAAGGCAAGGGTATTTATTGTCATAATATATTGTCTGCTAATCACTATCGCAATATCGGTCTCAGCAATACTGATACTGCAGAGGAAGATTTTTTAACCATTGCAGGTATTGATGAATCAGTGCATGAATATGTGGGGCTAAACTGCTGTAGCCAGAATAAGGAGATGTATTTCAATGTGTTGGTTCTGTGAAATCACAAAAACTACAATTGGAAAACTAGTAGTTTTTGGAGGTTAGTTGTCCTTTATGGACTGTATGGATGTGGGAGTAAATATACCTTTTGAAACAATACTTTAAGCCTTTTTAAGCCCAGAAAAATGATCATACGAGCCCTTTAATATCAGGAAAGGCATCGTAATCACAATATGTACCGGTGAAATCACAATACTGATATGTTGCCCATATCATGCAGCTCTAGTAAAGGGTTATAGTTTTTACATGTTATCATATTTTAAACTCCCAAACATAAATATAAACAAAATACAAATACATGTCTCGTTGGTTATGGCAGGCCAAATCAACCACTTTTGTAGGCTGACTTTGGCTTGTGGGCCCCAATTTGGGTCCCTAATCTTCTAAAAGTGTGCAATTTTTGGTTTGTAAATTATTCCTCATCTAATCCAGTATGTTAACCTTTCACTAAAAACCACATAGCATAAATTAATTTGACCTACATGTGCAAATAATGATCACATGATTAATGTGGAATAATATTTTGTCTTTCAGTCTTTCAGTAACTGTGTATATGTAATAGATTTTGTTTCTGCAGAAACGTGCAGCACTGCATGCTCTGGGCAGCATCTGTGAAGTCTGAAAGTACTCTACCAACAGTCATTGCTCCAGTCCGAGTAGGTGTGTAAGAGGAAAGAGCTCTAAAATCGACTACATCTGCAACACATTACAACCCATAACTTCAACACTGTGCTCTATGTTTGTTTTCGACTAACAACTGACTAGCACAACAAAAGTGGTCTCTTGTACACACGCAAAGCATGTGCAGTTATTAAAGTTGATAAAGTGTCAGGCTGGACAAGCATGTGTGAGATCTCAGCAGAAGCAGCTTCCAATTTGACATTGTTAGGATGATGCCCCTGCACCGGACAACAGACTGTCGTTATTTATAAGCCATGCATAATTGGAGCTTGCCGAGAAAATTATTATAAATCTATGCATTAGTCACAGCGATGTGATCAATCAAAAGAAACCTAATCTCAGCGCCGTGCTTGCTCTCCGATTCTCTGGCGCTCATCTGCTCCCTCTTTCATGGCCCTAAAAAGATGTAATAACAGAAGAGTTTGAGGGTTCTTATGAGTTTTCACACCTGCTGCCCAGTGGCCTTTATTCACACAGGCCTTGCAGGCTTCCCTGGAGGAGGGAGCCTATCTACTGGAGTGGCAGTGAAGGATCTCCTCTATCCTGTAGCTCTGCTCACTCGCTCTCTCTCTTTCTGCAGCTCTCTGTAATCTCCGAGCTTTGAAGGCATTATCGGTCCTCTGCGTATTCCCAACTGTAAGTGTAGCCAGCCGCGTTAAATCATTCCTGATCTGTTCTGATTACAGGCCGCATGCTGTTTACACTGAGAGAAATAAAGAATGATAAGTGCACTGTGGGAAAGGAAAAATGGTGTTAATCCTGCAGGCATTGTGTATTTCTCACAGGGAACTAGACTACACAGTGCAGTGGATGGATCTCTCCCTTGTGCTTATACAGTATTTCTTTCCAAGAATGTCAGCTGTATAAAGTCACGCACAATAATAATAAAAACATTCACACTGCTGCTATTTTCAGATCTGACAAATAAACATGCGTTTATACTTTTTTGGGAAAAGAAGAACATTAATATAATATATAACATTAATATAATATTAATATATATTATATAATCTGATCTGTTAGAGCCACATAGAAAAAAAACTTCTAAAACCAAAGTACACATGCAAAATACATGTATATTTACAAAAAACAACAAATGAACATTTATTTTAATTTACACTGTAGGTGCACTGAAAAAAGGTGAAATTCTTTTTTTAAATGTGTGCAAACATATATGAAATATATTACATCAACACTTGGTTTCATCATAAGGAAATGACATACACATTTGATTCAAGCAAGTTCAGCCCTGCACAGAAAGGCTGGATGCGTTACTAGATGCTCATAATTTTAGAACCAACACTCCCTCCCCACCACCACCCACCCCCAGCCTGCTAATTCGTGTCCACAAATGGCCAAAAATCCGGCACTCCCCCCACCCCTCCCCTTTAAGAAAAACAGGGTCCCTATTTTCTGTGGCTGCAGGCTGGGTTTAGGTCATTGTGTCCACTAATATATCAAAGAACAGCTGTCCTAAGGCTCTGTGATGACCAATCACCCCCTCCATCTGTCTCCCTCACCCAATCTCTCCTCCATCTCCCCCCTTTTTTCCTCCATCCAATCCTTCTCCCTCTCTCTCTCCTGTTTTCCCTCCTTCCCTCCCTGCCCCCTCTCCCGGTCCCCCGTGCGTGTTGCATTCCCCTCTGCCAAATCCCCTGGCCTCTCACTCTTTCTCTCTCTCTCTCTTTCTGTTTATTTATTGACTCTACAAGCGGCTCTGGATTTTTCTGTTTGCACGCCTGCGAGTGAATGAAAAGATTGCGGCTTAAAGTGGGGGCATTTCACTGTGCGGTTTCAGAGGCACCACGCTAAAAAGTAGATCAAGACATGGCGCTGCACAAGGGCCATGTCTATTTTCATAATTCACCTTGGCAAGGCCTTAATTAGGAGAACCACAATGAGTTCCACAGAGGGACCTGCAGCTTTCAGATCCCTCTAGCCAGCTGCCTGAGGAGCAGCAAGCAGAGAGCAGGCATGAAGCCCAAACAACTCTTTGTACTGTTTGATCTTTAAAGTGCTAAGTTTTATTTTAAAAATGCAAGTTGCAGAGTCTTGAAGACAGGTTTGGTGCACTCGTTTGTTTCTTTAGTTTTTTGCACTGGAGCTATTAGGCTAATTTAGCTGACAACTAATAGAAGCTTACACTTCACACCTTAGCACTGTGCAAAGCCTACATTCTCACCCACTTTCACCCCAAGTTGTAAAGTAATCTCTAACAGAATTGCTTATGTGGTTTCTGATTGTGCATGTCATGCTGTATCTATGGAACAAAAGTGCGCTGCAGAGCTAAAAAAAAAAAAAAAAGTAGTAGCTGTCTTAAAGTCATGAATTTCAATTGCAATTCTGTCAATTTTACAGATCACAGAATATGAAGTAGCACATTAGCGGGTTTATATAAAATCACTTTATAACTGGACATATTTTGTATTAGAATTTGGCCCAGCAGTTTGCACTTTGCTAAGTAATATATGAAAGCCTCCATTACTCATTAGCCTCATAGCTCTAGTTTAAAACGAAAAAGGCTGACATAAGACACCAATCATCATCGACAACATTTGGCGTAATGGGCAAATTGTGTACATTTGATTTTTGACCAAACATCTACTTTAACCAGGAGCGTAACTGCAGGGGGGGCTTAATGAGCTTGCCTCTGTGACGGAGAGTTGATGACGAGGGGAGTGTGAACTGTGGACGTGAAGGAGAGCTCATCTCTATCCCCTTCTTTTCTATGGGTCCCGTTATTTCTCCGTCCCACACAGCGCGCCAAGGGCTAATTAAAGCCCATTCACACCCGCCACTAATGACCCCCTCACTCATTCACACAGGCACTCCAGCATGCCGCCTGTTTACTCAAGGGCCCCACGCACCCCTCCAGAGCTGCATTCAGCCCGCCGCTCTCATTAGTGTAGATGTGTCGGGGGCTCATCGTTACGCTGTTCCAGAAGCACCCAGTGTGCCCCTTTCCCTCAGAGCGCCCTCAAAAGCCTTAATGACTTAACAGATGTAATCAGAGCGCTTCAACAGGCCAGGGCTTCTTTTTCTTTTTCTTTTTCCTCTTTTTTTTTTTGCATGGCAGTGAAGGAATGAGGTCATTGAGAGGAAGAAGTGGCGGCTGTATTTGTTTCGCTCTTCAAAAAAAGAAGGAGGGATATATATACGCTGAGCAACAAGAGTTAGGGCACTCGTGGGCTGCTGGCCTGGGACTGATTTAGGAGCATGTTTGAAGTGCAGATTACAGATTCTTTGCACCAAATCCCTGCAGGAGTATCCATGGCCCCAGGAATCCTCTCAGATTTCCTCCAGGTCCGCCTAGGACTGCTGTTTAAAAAGTCTGAGAGAGGTAACACTCGCAGGTGGTGAGGAGATAATGTGTTTGTATATAAATGTACATGTGAGAAGAAAAACTGACAGAGCAGTGTGCGCATATCTGTGAGCATGTATGTCTGAGACCGTGTGAGAATATGTGCATCGATGGTTGATGTTACCGGTTGATATTGAGGTCACCCAGATTTATGGCCATGGTGTAAAAGTCCCTACAACAAAGTGTGTATCTGCATTAAAGTATGTGAGAAAGTGTGTATGAGTATGCATGTGGGAATAAGGCCCTGTGACAAAATATGTACCTGCATAAAAGTGTATGCGAACAATTATAAGGTGTGTATTTGCATGAAAGCAGGTGGGACCCCATGAGGAAGCACGTATCCGTATGCATGTGTGTATGAGCCCCTATTAGAAACTGCGTGTCTCTATGAATGTGTGTATGAGTCCCTATGAGACTTTGTGTGTGGAAAATATCAGTGCTTGTGCTCTGTGGGCCGAAGAAGATTCTGGTGCTGGGAATACTGGCTCCTTCCACAAAGAAAATTCCAGCATGGACGTGACACTATTCACATGTATACCACACTGGCTCATGTTCAGACGACTCAGGCTGAATCCCTTATGGCTGCCTACTCGCTACATAGTGCACAACAAGGGTCTTAAAATAATGACTGTTTGATCCAAACAGTGCATAATATGTCTATTGAAGAGCCGTGTGGGACTCAGCCACACGCACAATTCCACACAATTCCACATAGTGCAATATATAGTGCAGTATTTAAGCTTTCTAACTCACACAATGAACTACATTGGGGTTAGGTGGCCTTTTGAGATTTGGCCTCAGACGCTGAGCACAATGTGTTCCATTTCAATCAGAACTCAAGTTTTTCACTTTTCTTTGATGTTTTGTACCATTTGAAAGGACCAGCTTCCCTACACAGTGAGTGAGCATTTCATAATGAAAAAATAAATGCAAACGATACGATATTGTTATAAAATCCTATTACATTACATAAATAAAGAACTTATGACACCATAATGCAGATATGAAGTTTTCTTAAGGCAGTGACAATATCTTAGTGCTGGTGAAAGCTAGAGGGGGGTCGGCTGGCGGGAGGAATTTGCCTGTATTTAAGTGCTTAGAGAGTAAACATGAGGGATATCTAACACCTGCATGTGCAGTCCTAACATCACACTACATGCTTAGGAAGACACACACACATACACAAACAGTTGTTTGTGTCTTTCTATCAGGCCACGCCAGCTCTCACCAACAAAGACCGGACCAGTTCCCTTACTGCTGCGACACTGAATGAACCGGCTCTGTCCAACTACTCTGATCACATCAGACAACAAGAGCTAAGGTGCAAGGCAAAAAGAAAGTCACTGACAATGTCTTTGAGGAATGAGAAACATTCTGCAAGGTCTTTGCGACATTCTTTGAAACATACACACACAAATTAAAGGCATCGGGAGAGGAAAACAGAGAAAAACGGTTGTAAATACAGGACATTGCGGAACGTCTCATGTCTGATGTATAGGACTCACAGGGTTGTGAGCATTACATCTGAAGAGATTATACAGACCCAGGGTAAAATAGGGCTAAGCTTCCATTGTGGCCATGTCACTTTAGACAAGACTAAAAAAATGTGGCTTGTCAAGAACTGTTTAACAAAGATCTGACTAAACTGACATGTCCAGACTTAAGCCATCAAGTGAATTCCAGCACAAAAGATGCTCTGAGCGACTGCAACATTTTAACAACGGCAAGATCGCCAGAGCTGATAAAGTCAGCAGATAGTTCCGTGTCAGTACTTTCTTTTGAAAACAGAGAAGATGAAGAAAACGAGTCTTCTCTCTATAGATCATGCAATAGGATGAAAAGGGCTTGAGAGTTTCCTACCACTGTGGTGTTATACAGCATAGTAATATGACACTAATACACACAAATACATTGTTGCTGGTTTTGGCGTAGAAAGAACTTATTCAAAATGGACTGAAGATGTGTGGTGACAGCATACTTGGTGGGCTATTCCTACAGATAACATTTACATGCCTGTAATACATTCCAGATAAGGATAAAAATGGGCTCCGTCCCATTCATTATTATGTAATTACATCTCAAATTGATTGGACTTGGCGGCGGGGTTTGATTTTTCTCCCTCTTTTCATGTAGCTGTCACGGCGATAAAGCAGAAGGGAGTCGAGCTGAGGAGAGCTGCTAAAGGAGCTCTTCAGGCTGCTCCGCTTGAGCAAAAACCCCATGCTGGCTAACAAACAATGCAGTTTTGGAGAGGGCCAGCGATGGGCTCAAATGAAGCCTAGCAGGGGGGTTTGGAATGGGGGCTAAAACTGGACACGTCAGTTATTAGGGCAAAGAGAAGTGAGGAGACTGGTGTGTGGGTGTGTGTGTGTATGTGTGGGCGTGCGTGCATGCATGTGTTTTTGTGTGTTTGTGTGTGTGTGTGTGTGTGTGTGTGTGATGCTGCAGGCATTGGGCCGATCCATATGAATGAGTTCATGTGCACAGGCAATGAGCGCTCTTTGTGGAACTGTCG
>JBBIGA010000132.1:28266047-28282373 GCA_037576975.1 Alestes dentex | reverse complement strand
ACAAGATGTTTCAGTTGTTTTTTGTAATCCATTCATGAAAATATAAGCAAGAGTGTGTGTTTACTGGTTAATACACTAATGTTTATGTAAAATAAACAAAAACAAACCAAGCCTCATGCTTTAGAATTTGTTACTTAACTTCGCTGTAATGTAACCGTACCGAACCGTGATGTCAGAACTATAGTGTGAACCAAACCGTGACCTTTCTGTACCGTTACACCCCTACTATATAATGCCTCAGTTATTTCAATATAGTAATTTTACATTAAGATACAATTTTATGTTATTTTAGGCGATTTTATTGGTAGAAAAGGTAAAAGTATTTCAAATTTAAAAAGAAATACAAAATGTAGGCAATAATTTGTATGACAATTATTTATTACAATGGGATTGTAAGAACACTCCAATGGTCTTCACTGACAATTCTAGTGTACAAAACACTCAAGGTCATTTTGCACTTGCATTCAAATGAAAAATGAATCCAGGCCAAAGCTTTGCAGAACTTTAACAGTCTAATCTCATTCTTTCTTCATATTGCATCAGCCCAGCATCCTTGTATTCTCATTTCTCCCTTTTGTGAACTATCCTTGTTCTGTAGCAAGGCAATGTGACATTCGCTGCTTCTCCGTCCCTTTTGCCCTTCAGCTGCTTGACTTAATAGCTCATTTAGATCTCCATTATATGACTGACTCAATACCTCATATGCCTCACACTGGAAAAGTAGATAACCATTATAGAAATATTAATCAATCTATGAAAGTGACTTTTCATAACATGTGAAATGCAGAAGACCAACAAAGCCTTGAGTGAAGGGCTCAAGCAAAGCAGACCTTTTTTCTACAATGAACAATGGAGAACCACTGATCACAACAGGAATGGTAAGACAACATTGTAATTAACTGGCATTGAATGCCCAACACTGACCATCATGCATTCATGCAAAAACTGTAATTTACCTTAGTACTTCTGTGGTTAAAATAGTGTTGTTATTTTGAAATGTACTGACACATGTACATTGCATCTCAGTAGGACCACCTCAAGTTATATTATGTTATCAAGTTACATTCAAAGACGCATTTGTTAATCCACAGACCCACTCATCCACCCATCCATCTATCTATCCATCCGTCCAGTGCTGTAAAGAAAAGCAGAAAGAATCTCCATATCAGCCCTCAACATGTAGGCAGTGGTGTTGCAGCCGCTGGATAATTCAATCTGCACACTGCTCATTCTTTAGCTGCTGTCAGGCCTTGCCGTGTCTCCTGTGAAATTGTGAGGCTTCTGTAATTGCATTTGTGCAGAGGCCCAGTGACTCACATTCTGTTCTCAACACAACACAACTCTACAGTGCACAGGGGAATGTCCCTCTGTCCCCTCTCTACAAACAGAGCAAATTATTCAGCACCAATCTACAAATTCTCCAGTATGAAAGGGGGACGCAAAACTGAGAGGAAACTGCAACACAAAACAAAACTTGTAAAGAACAAAATGTGTCTTTAGCTGCTTCCAAAAATCAAGCAAGGGCACCTTTTTTAGATCAAACAGGGCAAATGCTGCTTTCCTTTAATGTCCTCTATTACTGTATTAAACTTTTAGTACTATTATTACTGTTGTTACTGCTGTTGTGCCCAAATGCAATTTTACAGTTCTTTCATAATTTTGCTTTGTCTTTTAAGTGAAGTGAAAGTGACCATTCTGTCATTCGTGAACACACCAAAGCACACAGTGTGAACAGCATGAAATTCTTCCTCTGCATTTAACCCATTCACTAACGCTGTGTCTCAAATTGTGCACTTGCACACTTCGAACACTATGTTTTTGTCACAAGGATTAGGTGATAGGGAACTTACCAGACTAGGAGTTCGCCCGTGTAGCGTGATGGATGAACCCAGACGCGGACAGAAGCGAGAGGGTTGGTAGAATCATGCACTTCGATCTGCGAACGCTCTAAGACAGAGTTAGGATTCCCACCGGAATCAGCGTTCACACTCATGCACACAAGGTAGTGAGTTCTCACGTGAATCCAGAGTTGAGTAGACTGGCGAGATGAAGGGACTCAATGTACGAGCAACCTGGCTCTACCTGTTTCCTGTTTATATACCTAGTGCCGCGCTCATTTCTGGTGACCCGTGCGCATCACCTGACGTGTGTATGTGACAGTTTTAGTGCATAGTGGGTTCACACTGACAACCAAGCTAAAACTCAGTGCTCTGAAAGTACCCGGATGGTGCTCTCATAATGGCCAAAAAACGCAGTGTGAAACGGACACTACTCACACTAAACGGACGTCATTTTGACTTCGTAGTGGAAGGGGAGGGACTTTCGACAAGTTTTCAGTGTTGAACAATGGCGGCCAACAGTGAAATGCCGGTGCAAGCCCAAGTGGAGGCAACTGCTTCGTATAAATGCAAGTAACGTTAATAAAATTATTTTACTGATGTATACTGCGATGTGCTGCCTGTCACTCTCTGACGACAGTTATGGATTGTTTGTTTGAGTTTGCGATTATACCCTCTTAGAAGAGTTCGCACACGTGAACGTTAGCAGTTTTTTAGCCAGTTAGGCGGTCGTGGATAGGTTAGACATATTATAAATGCTCTATGTCGTAGTTTGTACATGTTTACTGACTCGTTGTTGTTCCGCTAAGTGCAAAACGTCAGTGTTCCATTTGGGACAATACTTACCCATGGCAGTGTGCACTACAGAAGGAAGTGCTCAGTGCGCACTATGCACTACATTCCAGTGCACTCACGTAAGTGCGCGATTTGAGACACGGCTCAAGTGAAGCAGCGGGCAGCCAAGCTTTTATGAGGCAAGTTGATTTGAACTAAACAGTATAAATGAGGGTGATATAAAAATGTTTATGATTATGATTATTATTAGTAGTAGTAGCAGTGGTAGTAGTAGTAGTTGTTGTTATTGTTGTAGTAGTGGTATGATCAATAATACTCCTAAGAAAAAGTATAATATCACAATTTTAAATCTGTCTGAAATGATCTCACAATTGCTGATTGATCACTAGCACATAATTGACAATGCTTATAATGATAATCAAAAGTGAAGTTCGGCCCATTTAAAATGCATTTTACTTCACTTCTCATTTGCTTCAGCTCTGATACCTACTGCCAACTCTACAACAACACGCTGTCTTTCTAGAGAGAGTTTTAAGAAAATTAGTTCACTTAGAGCCAATTACATACCAAAGCCATTGGGGATGACCTAAAAAGCACTGTGCCTAGAGGTTCTATTTTTGGAACTGGCAGCACAGGTCCTGACAGGCAATGGGCCTCCATTAAGTAGCACGCCAATTATCGCTGTCATAAGTTGTGTAACAGATCTGTCTGCTGAAGAACTGATGTCCATGGAAGATGTTTTCACTCTGATCCAAGCCAGTCTTCTTTAGATTTAAAGGGCCAGTATCCTAACGGGACAATTTAACAGACAATGAATGGAAACTAGTAGCTAAGAATTAGCTTGGTTCATTCGACTAATCCTGGTGGTCACTTTCAATTATTATTAGGAAAACTGTCAGTTTATTGTTTAAACCTGTAGATGTCACATGACATTAGCATATCGGTTTTACCCAGATTTACTCGGCTAAAAACAAAGTTACACAGCAGCCAGATTCTACACATATGTAAAGGAGGAAAACATGTAAATGTATTTTACTTTATGAAATCATGAGGTTACTGTTATTAGCTTAGGCAGGGATGATTTAGGGGTCATAAATTAGCTTAGGCAGGGACTGCGACAGCTCCAGGGCACAAAACTTTACTAGCTACATCCCAGCGCATCTACATCAAAACACTTTATGTTTTTCGAGCAATATTTGAAGCTTAACCAAGTCATAACGAAATTCCTACACATACCGAAGAGTAAACACTAACCATGTGGACTAACTAAGTCTCAACCTCCTCAGTACCACTAACCATGTGGTCTTCTCTGGGTGGGAGACTACTAGTGGAAGTGGTAATAGTAGCGGTGATAGTAGCAGAAATTACTTAATAATAGAATCTATTTACTAGTAGATGTGAAAGTAGTAAAAACATGGTGTTTAATACATGTTTAGTGTTCAATAAATCAAGTCAACATATAGTAAACAGTAGATTCTTATTGTGATCGGGATTCCAATTGAATTCAGGCAAAGTGATGGCAAAGTTAATTCTGCATTCTCAGTTTGTTTGGTAATTTCATTAATTACTTAATTCTGATGCTCAGTGCCAACAACTATGAATCAATACACAAAAGCAGATTTACTGTCAGTCTATGGGAGAATAACAGCTAAGTTAGTTACAGCCATGCCCCCTCAATCTGTAATGAGCACTAAGATGTCATCCAGTGAAGAGACGATTGATGTGGTGAAAGCTTCTGCTGCTGCTGCTCTCACTTCATGCAGGCTGCTGTTCTCCGTTGTGAGCTATTGATCAAGCCATGGTTAAACTTGTGACTAAACCTTAGCTTGTCCCACTTGTATAAATCACAGTATTGACTGTACAGTTATCAATAAGGATAACGACAAACATTTGTCCCCACTTTTAATGGAATGGACAAGGCTTCACCAACACTGCACCAGCACGGGCCAATTCCAAGATTGCCCGCCTTTTCATAGCAAACCAATTTATGTGATTGAAGGATCGAGTCATTCGCTGATGTTTTAAAACAAGTTGTTTTCCTAAAACAGACTGGCTTACTTATAGCACATCTGTCACATGCTAGAACATTGCATACTCTAATGTTTCTGAATGCCAAAACATTTAACCCACATGTGGGCCTACTTGTTGTAAGCAAAATGAGACGACTATAATGAAGCTGATACAACTTCACCATGCAGCAAAGAGTCAGAGTGGAATCAATAGAACTGCAGATAACAATATCTGTATGCATCAACACCATCAACAGCAAACAAACAGCTATGTGTTGTGTCTGACAACAACTGTTAAACACACCACAGCATTCATAGCAAAGGTTTTTCCAAGCGCACTTTAAAAATAAAAGAGCCAAAACCACATCTGGTTCCCTAATGGACCACTGAATTGAGAGCTCTTCAAAGAATGTGATCAAAAACACTCACATGAAAGGTTATTCAATGAACCAAAATATGACTCTTCCACACTTTCTGGCACTGAAAACGGTTCATGTTTAAAATGTGTCAAGTGGTTGCTCACAAATAAAGAAAGTAGCTTCAACTCAATTGCTGTCGTTAAATATGTTTTTGGCAATAATTGACATGAAACATTTTATTTAAGTGCAGAAACACATTTTCATCTTGTAAATCACATAAAGCACTGTCGTTTTCAGCGTGGATCAAGAAAATAAAGTGATTAATAGGTATAAATGAATAAATTAGACAGATATTTACAGACATAAGCAGTTGCCGTGCTCTTTGGTCCAACCCAGTATGTAAAAAGGAGGGTTTCATAGCTACTTAAAAGCTGCCCTATACTGTGCACTACCAAAAAAGCACTTTGGGCAGAAACACTCTCTGTAACAGGAATATATGTAAAGGAGTTGGTTCTCATTATATCAAAAACACTGTATTCAAAAAAGGCTGCTTTTGCAGCTTAGTATCGAACTGGGAAATAAATGTCATGTGCTGAAACCTGCATATTTTTCAAACAAGCTTTTAGTGATATGGTCCCTTTAAAAAGTCTGCTTTAGTTCATCGGTGAATATAAATTATGAGTGAATATTACCTAAACTGGCTTAATTCAAATTCAACTAACCAAATATAAATGGAACTGCCTCCTGCTCTTGAAGGAGTTGCCGTACTGTTGTGTCTGTTTAAGCATACACTGGTCAAATAAGACAAACTTCACTAATAAAGTTTTTCAAATTCTGATTCTGACCTGAAACTCAGCATTCGAACACAGAGTTTTCATCTCTGACCATGTAAGGAATGGCGTTATTCTTTCAGTTCTCTCTGATACATAACCTAGAAAAAGCACATTAATCTAGTTCATGTTGCAGAGATAAGAACAATCAAATGTGGCTGCCAACCAAGATTTAATACTTCCCAGTTCTATTTAAGTATGTATTTTAGTTGCATTGTTTTGATGTTGTCAAGGCAGCAACAAGAAAAAGCATGGACATAATCACACAGACGAAAAAATTTGACCACAGACTGATTTATCTTAAAGGATTTGAAATGTTTTACAAGAGAACTGGGAGGTAACATGTATTTACAGCCCTGTCCCATGTCGTTACAGCATAAGGCCATACAAGCAGAGACCACTGAGGTAATGTTTCTATCTAGGGCAGAGCAAAGGAACAATCAGCTGTCTATTTGATGCCAATAAGCAGGAAATCAATAGCTCTTCCTATAACAAGTATCGATCACTAGGCAACAGTACAGGCTCCTGGTCCTCCAAACCTGGCTGAAAACATTCCACACAAAACATAATAATAACGCAATACACACATAGCCAAAAGCAATGTCCATCACACACATTACTTTAATAACAATGTCCATGGAGTTGAGACATAAACTGCATATTGGAACTACGGGCATGTCACATGACTAGTGAGCTAAAACAAGAACACCTTGTACAGAAGTAGTGGGAGATAATATTGTCTTTAAATAAATTATACAGTATCTTGAATCCAGTAGGATTTAACACCTATTCTGTCTCATTTCAACAATGTCACCTCCTCAAGTATAAATTCATTCATAGGCTATAATCTTTCCACAAGGAATGTTCTTACATTTTTAGATCGCTTCCAAAGAGTCTGCATTTAAAGTCATCCTGAATGGTCGTTGAGTAGTGACTTTTGTCTGCTTCAAAAATAGCTTCTAATTTTTTTTACAGTCACCGTGCACCAGTATGTGGGGAAAAATGACATAAACAGATAATATGTTGCTCACCTCAACTCCATCCATCCCTCCCCCCATAACCCCATACCCTCGCTCATTAAGTACTAATGTTTAAAAAAATTACTAATATTAGTACTTTTTGCAAAATTGTTATCAATTACAGCTTCAAAATGTCTATGGTAAGTTAAATAGTTTTTTTGCACCCTTGCGGTTCAATATTATCCCATTCTTCTTACTAGGTTACTAGGGTCTCTTTGACTAACTTGTAATTTCAAAATCCTCAGGAGACTGGATTTCACATTTTTAGCCATCAGTAATAACATCAGTTATTTTAAGCAGTTGTCAGAAAAAGAGAGAAAACAACTGCCTAAAATAACTGATGTTATTACTGATGTCTAAAAATGTGTAAGGAAAAAGGTGTGTATACATGCTTTAGTTGACCATCAATGATGCTGTCCTTTTCCTCTGGCCTTGAAGTGTTTGTTACAGGAGCTTTGTGAGGACGGCATGTGTACGTTGTCATGTTTTATATATAAAATTCTCTCCATTCATTTGCATTCAGATGACACATTTCTTGATAACCAAAACTGAATTTTGACTTCTAGCTACTACATGTATTTGAATCTAGTGTCTGAATCCTTTTTCCTCACCAGTTTCTCTTCAGAGTACAAACAGAAAATAAGTGTGAACCTACAATAAAGTATAGCGACACACAGGTTTCTTGACAAAAATGTTTAATTACCTACTTTCTTTGTACCTGTTTCATGTTTCATGCAGGATCTAGTTTGTAAAAATAGTGAGATTAGTCACACAGCTGTAAAACCCACCAAACACCTCTACAGTTTCATCATCATCTCTGCTGGGTTCCCACTTCATTTAGTGGATGGAGCCCCACACACAATGAAAAACTCATAAACCTGGCCTTCCCCTCAAATATGCCCAGAGAGGAGAAAACCGAGGGCTTTAATAGTACAATTTCATTATGGCTGGGTTTAGGGCCCTCAGTGGCTGCACTGGGATCAATTTATTTTACCTCAAACAGCCGCCTGTTATGAAAATGCTAGCACACACGTTTGTGCTCAAAAATATTGCACATAACATGACAGAAACCACACAAACATGTTCACTGGTGCTTTAAGCAGAATTCATTGTTCTTGCAGCCAACTGGCTCAGTTGACCACGTGGCTCTTCTAGAGGAATGTATATGGTCTAGATATGTGTGTGTGTTTGCCACACCTAACTCATCTCCATCCCTCTGCAAAGCATCTTATCAGAATGTAAACAGCACACGACCCAGACAATGAGTCTGAAACATGACAACCTATACATGCCGTCCTCACAAAGCTCCTATAACAAACACTTCAAGGCCAGAGGAAAAGGACGGCATCATTGATGGTCAACCATTCATCAGCTACAAAAGCCATGTGAGTATGTATATACACCCTGGGCCAAGAAACTCATTGCATTAGGCCATGTGCAGGAAAACATACCTTCCATTAATGGCGTTACACAACAGTTACTGAAATCACAAACACTGACCGTGTATGTCATGAAGACAAATCACCTCATGGATTTGCCGGAGAATCAGAAACTCTTGTAAACGCTGTTTCTCGTTTATGGGCCGAGGCAGGAGAACGGGCCTCCTGGCTCCGCTGCAATCCTGTTACCACAGGGATTTGTTCTGCTAGCCCTGTAAAAGATTAGTCCTCCAGGAGAGTGAATGGACTTGATTAGCTAGACAGCAATTTAATGGGATTGTCAGAGAGGCAACAATAAATCAGCTTTTGTGATTAAATAGGGGCTGTAGTAAAAGTTGTACGTGCACTGATCAATAATTATTGAATTTTTTTTCCCCTCTCGCACTACGGAAAAAAACAGTGGGGTGAAACAAAGCCAAAATTTCCGGTCAGCTAATGATCGTACCAGAAACAAGCAATGGCTAAAAGTCATCACTTGGGTCATGGTATGATTTGAGCATGTGTGTGTGTGTGTGTGTCTGTGTGTTTGTTTGTGTGTGTTTGTCAAAAGGAGGTAAGAGCAAGCTGCAAAAACTTGAGCGAAGCAAATGTAACCACTATTGAAACTCTGTATATTGGAGGAAAAAAAAAAACAAAAAACAAAACAAGAATTGATTGCCTATCTGTCCAAATATGAAAGCGATTTAGAGAAAAGGCCGCAGAGAAAGCTAATCTAAATTCTTTCATGCTATAAAACAGCAACACAAAAGTAACGGATGCTATTTAGGTGCATGTCTCTGCGAATGAATTAACGTCAAGTGGTAGAGCATGGCTTTGTCCAGGAACAGTGAATAAAAGATGTATGAAGGCCAACTGAGCCTGAGGAGCACAACAGCAGAGAAGCCTTGAACAATCAGCGTAACCTTATTGAGCTGTCCCTACTCAGTAACTAGGCTTCTCTGTATTACAAGGGAACTGAAAAAGGTAAATAGTGTCTGAAATAATTGGCTTGCTCAGGGACTGGATTTTATTACTCTCACAATAAAACTATAGTATGAGCCATTCTCTACCAATCAGAGCCAGGAAAACAGACAAAACATATACATTCACCTGAGAAAAAAATGTTTGTGACAACCTTGGTGTGCAATATGATCAGAAGACTGATATATCATTTGGCTACTATGAGTCGATAACAGAACCCTACAGAATTAATGGCATCAGAAAAAAATTTAGCACTAATAATGTGAAGATTTATGTACAATTTATTTTTACAAAACCACCAATTTCTTTATCCCTCTGAATAAAAAGGCTGTTGGAATTAAAAATGGACTATGGACTGGGAAATGAATGACAAGTTTTGAATCAAAATTTAACGGTTGTCAAAATGTTTAGTTTCAGACATGCAGAAGTATAATTGGGAATATTATCGGTGATAGAGCTTTTATACTGATCAAGTCTTAATACATAATACAATTCAATGACCAGCATATATTTTAAGTTTCAATGTTCAAGCTATACTGTGGGGAGTCTCACTCGTTCTCTCTCTGGTTGTAATTAAGTTTATAAAGGACAGACGGAGCTCCACGGCGCATTCCTCTTGCTTTGATAGCGTGTTTTGCCCATGTCTGTCCCTCATCACCCCATCCCACTGCCCTCCCTTCGTCCTCCCCCAACTCACAGGAATCCATCGGCTCTGGATAGTGTTTCCCCTCTTGCAGGCCTTGTCCATGATAGCTTAATGGCCCTTTACAGGGGGAAATGTGTATAAGAAGACTGGCAGGAGAGAGAGAGAGAATCAACAAAAGTCTTTCGCCTCAACACTCCTCATTCAAGCCAAGACCTGGCATGGGTGTTCATAAAGCCAAGGCATCATTGCCATTTACAAAAAGCTTATTTTTGCTCAGGTTTCACAAGGCAGAGGCCTGTGAGCACCAACATAAGGTGCCTTGAGCATGATCTAACGTGTAAAAACATAGAAAAATCCCTGAGGAACTTTACACAAATTCATTTTCTTTCAATCGCTTGACCACTCTGCGCTGTCTGCCAAGGCCCATTTCATTCACAGGCTTTTGTTCTCTCTCACCTGATCTTTGTGAAGAGTAGAGTCTTCACAAACATTTTTATTAAGCCACACCATGGCCGATTTTCTGAAGCCCACTCAAAAGTGATTCTTCTGACTTTCCCATTGTCACGAGAGAAAGAGGGAGAAGGGAGCCTTGTGCATCCATTGAGAAGCAGTAAAAGCAGAAAGGAATCGAAAACAGCGAGTCTTTTCTGACCAGCAACATGGTCATAAGCACAGAACAGAACAGTCTATGTATGTGATGGTAAAATATAATCAAAAGCGAGATGTTTCTCAGCATTTTTCTCTGATGTTTCTCTGTGTCCTTAGCTTCACCTTTAAATAAGCAAATGCAGTAATACTTTTGAGGGCAGTGTTCACAGCTGCCTCAAGGTCAGAGGTGTCTGACAGCCCTGTTACAGCAAACTGCCAATAAATACTGTACATTCGATAATGATAAACAAATCCCTCCACAAATGCAAAGGACATTCAACATGGCTCTTCACTTAATTAATGGTAATATTTTTCTGCATTCTGTTGAGGTAGATTAAGTATATATATATATATATATATAAAGGGAAGGGAGAAAGAGAGAAAAAAGAGTGAAAGCAAAGAAAGAGAGAGACAAAGACAGCAAGTAAGAAGACAGAGAGAGGGAAATAAGAGATAGTTAGGAAGAAGTGAGAAAAAGAAGATAGAAAAGGAGAGGAAAACTAAAAAGAAAGCTTGAAAGAGAGAAAGAGACCTGGAGAGAGATGAGAAGAAAAAACAGAGAGATGAAGAGGAAGGGATAGGAGGAGAAGAATGAGAGATAAAGAGAATGGATATACGGAGAGATGTAGGTTGAGTGAACGAGTGCAAGCTTCTACTGACCTTCAGGATTTGTGTGAAGAGCCCTGACGCTTTTACAGCCTGAATGCGGCTCTGTCTGTCATCCTGCTGCTGATGGCCGGTGCTCAGCTGACTGTCTTATCTTTATGAGCCTCGTTCCCCTGACTCCGAGGCTACGGGGTCTCACCAACACCTGGCCGCGCTCTTTTCCAGGCGTAGGGCCTGACCCTGAACCGGGGCCACAATGCAGGCCAAAAGCGCCATACCGGACCTGCGGAGAAGGGAAGGACAGGGTTATGGGCGTGGAGGCAGCGCTCAGGGTTAATTACAGGAGTTATGGGCAGTTTTTATTACGGATCTGTGGTGCCGCAGACATTATGGCACATAATTGGTTTTGCCGTTGTCACAGATGGTGCCACTTGATTTAACCATATTTGGGCGCTTGGGTGCTCCCAAGGACGGCAATGCACTGTGTTTCACGATTCCACACAACCAGCAATGTCTTGGGTCTTTTCCCTTCTTTGCTCTTTCTCGTCCCATGGGCTCTGCGTGAGAATGCTGAGGAAAGTAAGCTGCAGATCTACTGTTTCACTGGCTCTTTTCCCAGAGCTCCATTTCCTATTCAGGCACACACACTACACTGTGCGCGGACACCTGGACTGACCAGCCGTGTTCTCTTTCTTTCTCCGGTTTCAGTTTCAGTTTCAAGCCTCTCAACTTGATTCGAATCCCTCCGCTATCTAAGCTGGAGGAGTTACACAATACAGCTCTAGGGTGCTGCGCTTGGAACGGGGTCACATGCGCACCACCTTCCTCGGACAGACTTTACCATCAACTCTGCAGTGGAGGAAAGGACCGTCTACCTTCTAACACCACTTTCATTTCCTTTCACAAACCCGTACTTTACTTTAGTTCGGTCCACCAACACCTGATACCTTACTCTGGGAGATACATTACATTACTTACTGGACTGTTTTGTAATAATGTAATTTTGTACTAGTGTTATGTAGGGCACTGTACTGAGAAGAGGTTTTCCACATGTGGAGGCAAATTAGGCCAACCATTATGCCAAGAAGTCACTTTCCCTTCAAAAGTGGTGCACGTGCAGTAGTAAGGTAGCATATAACCAATCTACATGAGAAATAACTGCAGCCCAGTATGTGTAATAACATTAAGCGTGCATGCAAAAACAGGACCAGAAAGACTGCAAACCGTATGAACTGCAATTCAAGTCCCAAAGTGAAATGATCTCAAAGTGAGAAATCTTACATTTTTTAAAAGGATATAATGTGATTTCACTTTCAGTTCTACACACCTTTTGCAGTGCAGGTTACCCAAAATGCCTGTAACTTTTTTCAGCAGTGTTACAGCAAGGAGACCAGCCAGCCAGAATGAATCATACTGGAATAAAAGAAAACAAAACAGTACTTCATGTAAAGCACTTTGAGCTGCATTCAGACATATGCATAATGTATGTATGTATTTTTGTATGTGTGTATTTGTATTTTATTATTATTATTATTATTATTATTATTATTATTATTATTATTATTATTATTACATAAAATATGGCATAACTTTTGCACAGGCCACATTTTGTTTTATTTTTCTTCCATTTTTTAAATTTGTGCAAATGAAGTAATTGTGCATTAAAATGTGAAAAAATGTGTTCTGTGTAGAGAATGTGAAACTTATTTTCACTTAGAAAATCAATATTTCATATATCAGAAAGGCAGAAGGACAGAAAAATGACTTTTTCCTCTCTTTTTTCCAGAATTTAAAACTATCAGGTGTCATTCGCACAATGTCAAAGTGTTATGACAAGCGGCCCGAAAGAAACAGTCTAAAATTTGCTTAAAATTTCTTACCTACTTACAAAGCATCTCCTGTGTAGTTGCTTTTCTGGAAATATGATATTTTGTTCCAGTGTCATCAATGCTGCATTTGTTAGTGGTAAGGCACTGGGTATACATCCGATCTGCCATCAGTTTTCCCTTCTTTCTCTTTCTGCTTATTCACATTTGTCATGTTAATCATTTCAGCTCCATTGTTTCACATGATGGATTTTTATAGGTGTGATTAATTATTAGGTTTAGGACCAACAGTGGTGCGTCCTGTGTAACAAATAACGTCACAGTCAGAGGTGGACACTGTAAAAGGAGAAAGAAGAAATAGACTAACTGAGTGGTACCAATTTTCTTTCAGTCAGTTCAATTCAAAGCGCAGAACTAATTTACACGGGGAGGAGAAGCTCTGCGGCGGCCGCAACTTGCATAAATGCATAAATAACAGTTACTCGCCTCACAGAGAACACATTCCAAACTGCAGCCTATGGATAAAGAAACACTGGATTAACACTGTTTTTTTTTGTTTTAAATTTTGTTACAACTTAAAAAAAAACCACACCAGTCAGTTACAAAATTAAAACCAAACTGGAAATTGGCGTGTTGGAGGCAGAAAAAATGTGCAAGTGTAAGAACCTGAAAAACTCTAACAAGCCCAGATTGTAAAGGCTAGAAAAATGCGTTAGAGCATCTCCAAAACTGCAGGCCTTGTGGGGTGTTCCCAGTATGCAGTGGTTAGTACCTACCAAAAATGGTCCAAAAAGGGCCAACCGGTGAATCGGTTCAAGGCTTATTGATGTGTGTGGGGAATCACAGCATTCTCACATCACAGGATTACAGTTTGCTGTGGATAAGGCTGCATAGCTGCAGACCAGTCAGAGTGTCCACGCAGACCCCAAAAGTGCCTACAATGAGAATGTGTGCATCAAATCTGGACCACAGAGCAACAGAAGAAGGTGGCCTGATGTGCTTAGTCACCACATACCACAGAACACCTTCAGAGGTCTTGTGGAGTCCATGCCTCGATGCATCAGAGGTGTTTTGGTGGTATGAAAGGGACCTACACAATATTAGACAGGTGGTTTTAATATGAAGCCTTACTGGTGTTTAATTTTTTTTTTTTTTTACTTTAGCCAAGACATGCTTTATTATCATCGACTGTAACTTATTCGAACAAGTCTAAGTTCACAGAGTCAACACCATCAGATCAATACATTAATACCCCTTTACTTCTAAGCAGTTTGACCTGCGAGCCTCAGCACTATTAAAGGCATCTGTAGTCCGTCCCTGGGCCTGAAGTGTTAGAGCACACACAGTCAGCCTTCAAGTCTGTTTGACTGTCTGACTCTGCCTATCCAAAGTCCCCCACTCGCTGCCTCACACCCACCCCTGAGGACAAGCAGATAAGGAGAAGACAGAGAGAGGCTTCATTGACAGTCTGTCTTAAATATTTATGCTGTGGAGGAATAGAGTGTGTCATCTGTGCATGCCTGTGCTTCTGTATCACCGCGTGCCTGGCTGTGCTTACTCACTCTCCAGCTTTTTTCTCAGTCTCGCCCAGCTCTTCCATCAACACAGCCACGTCTGCACGCTGACTCACTGACAGCAGAGCTGCCATGTCTGTTTAAAGGTGTTACATCATGCTGAAACCATGAGCCTCTTCATCCATAAAATCTGTTCTTCTTTAACTCAGAGTCATATTAGGCCAAATTTCCAAATCGGGTTTACTGACATCAGTCTTAAGGAATCTAATCTACCTGCAGATTTAAATTAAAGCGCAGTTTTAAGCGAAAAAATTTCCTGCATTTTCCCTGACGTCCATTTGTAACACACCAAAAATGGTCACAATTCAGTTTTATGTGACTATTTTCAAACCTTTACTTATACGTTAGAGTTAAACTCCCTGTTTTTGTTACTGTGCGTTTAAGAATGTATATGTAAATGAGTTCTGTTTTGATTGGGCCTTTTAAAGCAGAGTTGAGCAAAACCTACATTACACAATTTTTCTCTTCTTTACGTTATGTCAGTTCATCAAGACATACCTGACATGTCCTGACAAGACATGCCTGAAGTTTACTTCTTTAGTTCTACTCTTTAGCTATGGGATCAATGTAACCAATAAGTAATTACACAGCTAGCATTGTGCAAACTGCATGCCTAAATTATAACATACTAGCCTCAATTATGTGTGTTTTAACACCAGTGCTGCTCACTAAGATAACTGGATTGAGGTTTTCAGGTAGCTGAACTGTGGCTAAGGTCATGCTGTAGATGGCTGGACTGTGACTGGAGTGAGATTTTGACTACTGCATGAACTACAATTGCGGCTTCTAAAGAAACATGTGGTACATGAGAAGCATACATTGTTGCCCCCTACTGGTTAACTGCTAAACTTAAGTATACAATATTTTTAAGGGTGATGTGGAGAATAAGTATTTGAAAACTTTTTCGGATGCTTCTGGTGGTAGCCCTAAAGTAAAGTAATAGAATTTTTTTCTGGAAGTAATAAGTAATTCATTTTTTATTTGCAATAGATTACTGTTTTTAAGTAATTACCTCATCACTTTTGACGGTACATGACTAATACACAATGTTAAACCAAGCAGAAGATTAACTTCCAGTAGCTAAACTGAGGAATTTAGCACATTATACTTACATGGTCTGTGTCAGTGTGAACCTCTGTTGAAATCTGTAGGGTGTTGGGTGAACAACAGTCTGTTCACTGCTTTCCCCATCTTTTTGTATTCTGAAACATAAACATCCAGTCCAAACACACACACACAGATGGGTGAGTGCTGTTACAGTGTGTGCATTAGTTTGTGCTCACTCGAGCAGGCAGCGCTTTACACAGATGCCACCTTTCCTATGATCCACAACCCATTAAAGAAAGGCAGACTGGTGCCCCAATCAACAGATCACCTTTTCAAAAGTGCCTTTGTTCCCCAAGTCACAACAGCTGGGAACAATTAACTGTCAGGACACAGCAGTTAGGGTTGCCAGTCAATGTGTTATGCTACCTGGCCAACTTCCCCACTCAAAACAGTCAATTATTTGAATTAGTTTTATAAATGTGCATTTGCAATCCCTTTAACCATTTGCAATTTTTATTTTCTTTTTGTTGTAATTCTTGTTATTTCATTAACATTTAAGCAATTTCCTCCAGGATCAATTAAGTTTCCTGATTCTGAGTGTCCTGTAAATGTTTTACAATTTTATTTATGCAATAGTACTGCAGCAGTAGCAATGGTACTATTAGTCTATTTTCATTCAAAATAGCCATTAAGTTATTAATTGTATTACTATCAGGAGATCAGGACATAT
>JBBIGA010000132.1:28254170-28265947 GCA_037576975.1 Alestes dentex | reverse complement strand
TCCTGACAGTAAGGGGAAAGTCAAAAGAAAGACAGTGAAAAAAATAAAGTTTCAAAAATGAATGCTCAAAAAAAACAGTACAATAGAAACTACTTTAGATTAAATTCTATAGATTAAAAGTACTATAGAAACTACTCTTAACAATTATGCAAGACCTGGCAGACCACCAAAAAAGTCACTGTCAGATAAACAGCACTGAAAACTAAGCTCCACTCTTGCTTCTGTGAGTCTGAAAGTATGAGTAACTGCTCTAGAAAACATTGTTGAGGAAAAGAAACAGAAAGAGAGGAAACAAATCTGATCTATAACACCAAACAGGACATCCAAGACATGGACAAAGGTTATTGAACTGATGAGTGTAATGGGGACTAATTTGGATCATTAAAAGCAGAAAATGCAGCCGACGTCCAAGAATGAACTTTGGAGGAGTTTACAAGAAGCACTGAAAACCTTCCATTGAGACTTCTGCGGAAAAACGTAAAGAAAGTCTTCAGAATAGATTAAAAGCTACAATAAAGCTAAAGGATGGATTCACTCATTGATGAATGTGAAATTATGTTTAGTTTAGTAATTTTCTGTTAACTATGTGTTCCTTTTCTGATGCTGAAAGATGGACATTGTGACGAGAAATGGACTAAATAAAAAAGTGCTGTGTGACTTTTGTATTGCACTGAATATAAAGAGTTATTACTATTATTATTATTATAAATTCAAGCTTCACTTAATTTTTATGCATGCTCACATGCAGATGTGGCTCCATCTACGTTAAGACCAACACAAGCGGTGGAGATGCCCAAACCTTTTTATTCCACTGTGCTTGAAGTTTTCTCCTTGAGAAGTCTTGTTGCTGACAGCAATAATAAATTGCATTCTGACTTCAATCAATGACGGACCGACTTGAACCCCCTAATTCCTTAAGAAAGGGAGGCAGGCTGTGAAATCAATTTACAATTTACATGAGCAGCAGCAGCATGCTGAGAACAGGGCAGGAGCAACGGCTCCATAATTACAGGCATCTCCCTACAAACACTGCTGGATGGAGTAATCAATGGTGCTCAGGACAGTCTGGGCTAGATGCTGCTCCCTCCATTCATATGCATGCAGCGCTCAATACGCCGACAGGTATCAAGCAGGAGGAAATGATTAGCGTCTCGCTGATGGACACAGGGTGTGAGACTACCGTGATACCCAGGCCTCCTGGAGAAGGAAATCAAGAAGAGGAGAGAGGGTTAGAAAAGAGCAGGAATAGATGGTGTAAGGGGGGAGGAGGTTTGAGCCAGTGTTCTCAGGGATGCATTTATAGAGTGCAGCTCGAGAAAATGTACATTTATGGCATTCATGAGACACTCTTATCTACAATGGCTTAAAAAAAGTGCTGCGTTGCCCACTTTACTTAAATAGCTCCATCTATAGATGTCGTTTTGCTGTACTACTGAAATGTAATGACTTAATTACATATGTAATACCCTAGAGAGTTATGCAATGAATGACTAATTTACATACATATAAAAGATAAAATATCTCCTCTTCCACTTACAAACATAAACGTGTCATTGATAGAAAGGGTTCAATCCGCTCTTCAACAGAATTATTTCCGTTTATCATTCCATTTATTTCAATGAGATTTGGGCCAGAAAGGAATAATACTGGGTAACACTATGCTTTTGCTATCGTCGGCAACAACTGGGGCGTTTAAATGTTAGACTACTGGGAATAGGACTGAATGAAGAAAAGTTACGGAGCTAGTTACTTGCACTGTCAATGATTGATTGATGATTGATTAACTGACACTGATATGAGTTTCAGGTCTGGTGTCATATTCGTAGCCTAAATCACTAAGATAATGATTCCAACAGACAGGTAATAGACAGGTATGAGCTTACAAACCTGTACAAGCATCCTCTGAAATGGGGGTTTCTGATTGCTTGCTACTTATGGACTAATCCAGGTACAAAGTACAGAAGTTAATGTAGTGATCGTTTATTTGAAGTAATTAGTTGGCACAAAACATTTACGTAATCACTTAAGCAAGTTTTAAAGCAATGGGAATAAATGAATTTTCTTTTTTTTTCGTGATGTTTACATTGCTGAGAGCAAATTAGCTTCTGATAAGTATGTTAGCTTGGGGTTCAACATATAAACATGTAGAGCAATACATCATAAATAATAATAAATCATATATAATAACACATTTTATATCAAAAGCGCATTTCAAAACACTCAAGGACACTGTACACAACCAAATGATAAAAAGAACAAGCATATGAGCAGACAATTCACAGAATCTACATAAAACAATACAAAATACTACACATTTCTAATAATTCGTAATGACTTATTACGAATTATATATATGCTAATGGGGTTTTATATATACAAATGGGGTAACTATGATGACAATAAATAAATGAAGATTGTTGTCTTTACGTAACTGTCTTACATAAAATGGACTTTTCAGTGAATTAACTGGGCATTTCAGTGAATTACATTTCAGTTAGGTTAGGATTAAGTCTGACTCTAATCAATTTGCCTGAATGGAAATTTAAGGGTAACTAAATTACGTTCAAACAACAATTTTACTTCCAGATTGCAGTAAATCATTAAGACAGAAACAGTACAGTATTAATAAAACACACACTGTCAGCTACTTCTCATTTTTGTTGTATCGAACAATATTGAATCAAAACATGAATTTGGTGAATTGTTACACCCTTGTCAGACCTTCTGGACCAAAAAAAAAGTCATCATGAACTACTGTGCATGGCTTCCCTCATTTCTCTCTCACTCACTCACTCTCACACATACACACAGCATGTGTGCCAAATGTGGTAATGAGAAGCAGGGGCTGGGAGGAGGTTCTTGGTTTTTTTGTGTTGTTTTGTTTTCCTACGCAGAAAGAGAAAAGTCAGGCAGAAAAGGAGCAGGTTTGAAGGGTTAAACGTTGGCAAAAAGTGTGTGTGTGTGTGGGGGGGGACAAAAGAGGCATTGTGAGCCGCCAAGCTCTCCCCGGAAAGGAGAGGCCAGAAAGAAAGGCACCGCTAGCTGGTCGCCTCACACCATTGTGAGCAGAGGGGTGTGCAGCCACGCATGACAGATGTCCTGCCTATTGTCCAGCAGCAGCAGCCTCCTCTCTGCCTCCTGGCCCTGCTGGCATTCCAAGGGACACACCCTGTGTGTGTGTGTGTGTGTGTGTGTGTGTGTGTGTGTTTGTGTATGAGATGCTTGCGCGCTGCCGCCACGCTCCCAGAGTCCATGTGGAGCCATGAATGTGTGTGTGGGGTTGGGGGCGAGTGTTAGAGTGTGTGAATAGAGGCTCCTTCTGAAGTGGGTGGATTGTAGGGTGCCAAAAGTTAGCCAAACTACTCAATAAGTCTCCCACCGTCCTGTCACTCAAACACACAGGGAGCGAGATTGAGCCGCACTTTCACAGTCCTATGTGTGCGCACATGCTTCGTCTGAAAGATAGAGATATCAGCCAACAAACCAAAAGCATCACACACTGCACGGTTAAACTGAAGCCCGCAATATCACTCTGCTGGAAAGTCTCAATTCTTATTTTTAGTCACAGAGTGCTAGATCTCTGACTGACTCACCATGTGGTAGCACTCCAAAAGCAGCCTGTCGAGCTGTCAGTCAAAGGGCCAGTGGGCTGCTGGGGACGAGCTATGAACAAAAGGCGCGCCGAGTTAATGAGTGTGTGCAAGAGCCATTGCACGTTCATTCATTTGAATCCACTCTGCACTGTTACTGCTGCCTGCTCTATTCCTAAAGCAAAATTAACACCTCTTTCAAAACGTCTATGCCCTGCTGAACATAGATAATGACTAATGAGGCAAGTATATATTTTAAGACGCTTTAATTTTACGACATGACCACTTTAACTGCAAACCAGAGGCATAAGCTAGAAGCAGCTCTTCAAGCAGTGGCCATGATGTGGCCACTAACACCATGCTAAACATGGTCATAACTCCAATTAACATGCTAAACCATGGCCTTGAGCTACAAAACGCACTCACATGACACCTCTGAGAACACGATATGTGTTATAACCACAATAAATGAATGAATAAATCATTAAGTGATGTATTATTTAACATAAATTCAATATTATAATATTTATTTGGATAGTTTAATGTAAATATTTTGACGATTCTTAAACTAACAACTCATCCTTAGCCTAATCTCAATACAAAACCTAATTTATTAGTAAACCTATTTTATTAGTAATTACAGCGTCTGTACTGGATGCCATAGAAGAACAGCTTTTGGTTTCCTAAAGAATCGTTCATTGGATGGTTATTAAAAGACCTATTTTTGGAAATGAGACGCATGAGTCTGAGGAACCTTTACAGAACTTACACTTAATGTAATGGTTCTTGGAAAAGTCCAGAAATTGGCAAAGAAGCTTTACTTTACTAAGTTTGTAAGATTACAGAATTCAAGAACAAGGCTGTATCTATTCAATCTGATTTAAATGCATTTTATTAAAACTTGGTTAATGGTCTGGCAAAAAAGAGCACTGTGCTTCCAATCTGGATCTTGGGCTCATTTGTTCTGTTCATCCACTGTGGGTCTCAGTGGAGCTGTTTCTGGGCAATGCCTGGGACCCTGAGGCAGACAAAGACTAATGAAGGAGACAAAGACGGGGTCACCACACCCTCAGTGTGCTTTAAGCAGCCACAGAGCGATGCTCACGAGCGATCGTCCCGCTTTCGCAGGAATTGTGGTACATGATTTGGAGAAAAGAGGTACATTATCATCAGTGGGTGGGTTGATAAGGAAAAGAGATCACAAAACTTTTTCATGATACACCATTCACATTCTCAGGTCTATGAACAAACTGTAAGGGACAAAATTGTAGTGCCCCAGTCAAAAAATGCAGCCTAGGTTTACCAAAATATTAGCAATGTGTGTGTTTGCTATGATGTTTGTTTTTCAAAGGGGTTTAAGTTAGGGAACTGGAATCGTCTTATCTGTGGTCATCAAACACTGAATTATTGTGCTGGCTTGGATGTCCATTTTGGATCATTGTCCTGCTGGCAGATCCAACCACAACCCAATTTTAGCTTTTTGGCAGATGGACAGGTTTTCATTTAAATTCCCTTGTACTTCATACATAGCGCACACGATGACATATATCCTAACAAGGTTCCCAGGGCCTCTGGAGGAGAAACAGCCCCAAAACATTACAGATCCATGACCACTCTGAACTGTGTGGATAAGGTTCTTCTCTGAATAACCCTCCTACCCAATCCCGCTTGAGTGTTTGTTGTCAAAAAGCTCTGTTTTTACTCTCATCTGACCATGCAACCCAGTTCCAGTCAAAGTTCCAGTAGCATACAGTTTCAGGCACTTATGTTTGTGGTCAGGAAAAAAGACTTTCTTCTGGTACACTCTCCAAATAGTTTATATGAGCATGCTTCAGTCATTTTGTTCATTGGAATATCAACTATAAATAAATAATGTGTCATAAAAAATTCTCCTTGCAGTGAAACTGTTGCAGTGAAAAGGCATTTTATTTAATTTTTCACTCGACTTCATCAAGGGTACCAATAATTACGGAGCAGACCATAAATCAGTAACCGCAACAAAACTAGCCATAACGAGATGCTGAAAAATGGTCCGGTTGGTGATAATAATAATAATAATAATAATAATAATAATTAGTTTTAGTGTACAAACCAAAATAAAATGTATCATACCATGAAGTTCACTTAATAACAAGTGAACTTCAGGGAAAATCAAATATAAGATAAATGTGAGATGGGGAAAAGCAGCTGGAAAATGCAAACAACTGGTTAAAATAAATTAATAAAGTAATGGCATAACAGGCTGACTTCTAATCAGCTACTTGATTGTGTATACCACCGATAAACAATATAGTTCAGAAATGTATACTGTGACCAAATTTATCACAGTAACATTGTGTGTTACTGCTTCTAGTTTGTTTTGGTTGCTTTTTTAACACTGCTATTCCATGTATTCCCAGCTCAGATGCCTGAGGTCAGGTAAAGGATGTCCATTAGAGATTTGCAATTATCCCCCCACCTCTAAGCCACACTTGGCTTAGAGTGAAGAAGGTCTGAAATTCAAGATGGTTTATTGGACAACTTCACCTTTATAGATTTCAGATCAATGAATCAATAAACAGGAGCCATTGCCAGCCCACATGCATCTCTAATCATGAGAAGGAGGCCAGATGTGTTTGTCATCATCAGGAGGCTTTTCTGAAGTCTCCAACAGAGTAGCTAGCTTAGGACAGCACAGAATATATGCAGTTTCTTACAACTACAGATACAAACAATACTGATCCAAAATTAATATAGATATAGCTTTAAAATTAGTTATTTTTATCAAGTAAATTGAGTTTCTAAAAGTAGGATATTATGCTCATGGTGCCCAAACACTCCAATTCCGCACAGGAAGAAATACATAGCTAACAACATGAAATAAGACAATGTTTGTATATGCTTCAATCAGATTAATTGGTTTTTCCCATCCAATATCCAATGCAAAATTTTCCATTGTTATCAGCCCGGTACCAACACCATATCTACTTGCACTATTAAAAAATGCAAGGCTCCCTTACACTGTGATATTTCATGCTGAATGGACCAACAGAAAATGTGAAAAGAAAATCTTTTAACACTGAGACTTTTTTGCTTCTCCTTTGCTACTCTGAGAAGGTTTTATTGCAGCAAAGATATGCATGTTTTTCACGCATGTCTTGATGAGGATTTTTGCTTATAGGTGTATTCCATTAGAGTTACAGAGAAAATTCAGATACGAAATTACAGATACGAAAAATTGAGTAAATACCAACAGAATTAAATTTTGGTCTTGCTCATAATTTTCAGATTTTTTTATTTGAATCATTTTGTCCTTCCTGTATTCAATTTTTGCAGACTTGCGCAGGGAACATTATTAAATTACAGGCTTTTAAAGGGTCCATACCATACCCTACTGTATATAATGCATATATGGAAACTAAGCTGCAGAAAAGGCTCGTTTTGAATTTACTGCTTCATAAGGCTGCAAGCTCACATGCACTGAGCCTGACAATCAAGATAACTCTTTTCGCTTTCTCTGACATAACAGTTGTGATTTTTAAGCTTAGGAACAACAGTGCATGCAACAACAGATCAGAGTGATGCACATTCCAGTGGAACAGTTAATAACAATGATTTGTGGTCTAACAGTGGGTTTTTAGGACCATCAACCCAGGGAACAAATTTCACTCCAAGCTGAACTCAAAAGTTGCCAGCCCTGCTGCAACGGACATACAGTAAGATCAACACACACACATGAGTTCATTCAACAGTCCAGCCCCTCACATTAATGTTATGTTATGCTGAATGTTTCAGGCCAGTCAGCTGTTTGACTGGGGCAAAACACAGGGCAGCCAATCAGAGCAAAGCCATTTTCATTATTAGTCTTCAAGGCACAGTAACAGAAACAGTCTCTTTAAGTAAAGAGAGGTCAGAAAATGGTCAAGTCAAAATTATGACCGTTTGTGGTACAAAAATATATGCAACTGTTATAAGTGGACCTCCCTTATAAGCTCCCTACTGTGTAACAATCCACTGAATTAGGTTATAGTTTACAGTTTTCACAGATAATCTGTAATCTGTACCAAAATCCATTTAAAAACCCTCCCAACCCTGTATGCACATCATCTACATTTATAAGTGAGTGGCTTTTACCGTATTTGGATGTGTCCGTGTGAGTGTATGTGTCCACATATGCCAGAGGCCATGCGTCCGAGGCCCACTGCGTCTCTGTGGGCTGCTGTATTTGTGCGTGTGCTTGCGCATGTGTGTGTAAAATGAATGCATGTAAACGTTTAGGCCCGTGTGCAGCACACGGTGCCTCTGTGCTCGGGCTTAGGTGACCCCAGTCAACATCAATCAGCAGCGCACAATGGGACGAGGCGCACAGGGGAAAAGCCCAGGTCACTGGCGCGTTTAATACTCTGGCCTGACTGTCATTGTTCCAGCAGATCGGCCTTTTCTCTCCAGGCCTGTAAGCCGAGCTCTCCTGCCTCCTCACCAGCACGCCGCAATTATGAGTGCTCCTCAATGCATGAGACCCAGAGATGAGTGGATTAACTACTTGGGGGGGGGGGATTTATGCCTAATCTGTTATCCCTGGCCTTGAAAATCAAATCACTACGGGGTACATATGCGCGAGCCACTCGGATGTGTCCACGTTCATATGTGCACTAACAGCTAGCGACCAAGTCGGGAAGTATTCGCCTATTGTGGAGCGAGGGACAGACCCTCCCTCGGCAGTGAGGCCCACACTGTTCTGCTACATAACTCAAAGCGTACCATTCTCTTTTTTTTGCTCTAGATAAGTGTTATCAATCATGTCCAGAGACTACAGTTGCTGCCACTCCTTTTCAACTGGTACACACAGTGCTGGTACAAACCTACAGTACTGTTTCAGCCACAGGAAAATGATCCCACTGCAGGTTTATATGCAAGGATTAAATCCTGGATTTCAGTAGATGTGTCAGTTCTACTATCCATTTCAGAATTCAGAATCGCGTTTATTGGCCAAGTATGTGAGCAAACACATATAAGGAATTTGATTCCGGTCGATGGTGTCTCTCAAGCGCAACAGTATAAAACAAAAACAGTATAAAACATTTCTAGAACAGAAAGCAATAACACCAAAACACTGTTACGACTTAGTAATACTGCACATGGTCACTGCTGATGGATGGGTATAGGACTCAGAAACATCAGAGCAGCGATAAGGGTGGTGACGTACAAAGGTAGAGGAGGGTGAAGGAGAAAGTGGCTAGCAGCCATCACAGCAGTGACAGCTAAAGAGGCCTGATGTCCTTGGTGGAATGGACCTTCACTAATATCATCACCCAATCAGATGTCAGTCTGTAAGGTCAAGAAAGAAAAGGAGGCAGGGTAAAATTGATGTTCCAAGCTTTGTTTAATATAGGTTTGATTAAAGGGGTATTCCAGTAATTTAATACTAAATGGTGTAGTTAAATGGTGAAGATATAAACCAGTCAGTAAACTATTTCATATCTAGTCTGAATGACGACATTTACAATACAAAGTTACTTTGAATAAACTGGTGGAATTTTTTTATTAATATCCAACCTCTCCGCTCTAAAAGTAATACAGCTGTACAACAGAAGGGCTCAGGACCATCACTTTTCAAAACTCTAAAGAAAAATTGAGCAAAAAAAAAAGTGTGTTACTTTTTCCCATTCCTACTTTTCCCATTCCTATTTTCCCTCTTAGTGTTTTATTGTTTCACTCTTGATTCTTGTCTACCGCAACACTTCACTAGGTCAAGTGATGGGTCATGGGTTAACAGGATTTCAGCTTTAGGAGGGCGCGCAGGTCCGCCCCTCACTCTCTGCAGGCTAAAACCACACACAGGAAGTAAGCCCTAAAGGATCGCTCCACACAGGAAGTAACTCCTAGGAATTTCTAAGTACCTCCGAGACTGACGTTGATGCAAAATGCAACTAAAGCCATGAACTCTTGCTTTTAAAAATAAAAAGCAAGAGTTGTTTCTGCTGCCTATATAGTCTATCAGTTAAAGTGCTCATAATTTACATTTTTCATTTATTTCTCCACTAATTTATTTCTGAGTACCAAACTCCAGAACTAATTTTTCAATGATCTCTCAAACAAACTGAAAAACCTATTACCTATACATCATCGACAGCGATTGTTTTCAATCAAACACGGCACATATTATCTAGATCATGTGGGCTGTGGTGGTACTACGATTTTTTATTGCACACCTTTTGTCAAACAGTTGTAAACATAAATATTATTATTGTGGTAATTATTTGCTAAAATAAAGCATCATACTGGACCACGATGAGTGGTCTAAACCGCAACTGAACAAAATAAGTCCATGCACTTTTTGAACGTGTGGATTTTATCCATGATAGATCAATGGCTACATATAGAACATTTTCAGATATTTTCGGTGTTTCTCAATTACATGGTGAAATGAAATTTGAGAAGCTACAGTTATTATTATTTTGTGTAAAACCATATTCTGGGTCAAAAAAACGTTTTGTATCGGCTGCAGGTTGCAAAAGTTTGGTCACCAAAACACCAACACCAACACCAACAATGATGGGGTGAGATTAAGAAGGAAGAGCAAGAATGTCTAATGCTCTCTTCCTTTCACTCGTCTCTCCAGCTCCATTTTATTTATCCCTGAGGATGTGACCTTGAGATGCACCAGCATTTCACAATGCTGTAGGGCCTTGTGACTCTACTCATCTCTGAGATCCTTCCAACCTGTGACAATAGTTCAGCTGATGTATTTACACATATAGCACCGCATCTCCCCCCCAAACCAATGCTCATGCTTGAGATGGCTTTTTGTTTTGCAGAGCTTTGTTAGTACTTTATGATCTTGTAACAGGACGGCCCAGCCGTTTTTATATATCAGGTCTCCTATACAGGCCTGAGGACCACCAGGCCTCTATAGTCGTCAATAAATCTGTCCGCTCGATCCAGGCCCTGGCCCTTCTCCATTTCATTTCTACAACCTGCCCCTTTTTTTATTCTCAGCAAAACAGAGTGAGCGAAGGTGGAAAAAAAGAGGAGTGAAAGGTGAGGACGGGGACAGGAGGAGATGAGAAGAGAAGAGAGGAGGAAGGGTGTGAGCAGAGAGGAGAGATTGTTATGGGACGGGTTTCGGGGGATCACCCCCGCTCCGCTCGAGCTCGGTGAAGCACAGGCTCCTAAGAAAGGGCCCCATTCAGGAGAACTTCCTCCAGATGCTCACCTCGGCCCTGTACTCCTTCAGGCTACAGCACAGAGCGGGCCAGCGAGAGGGCCCACCACAGGAAAGAGAGATAGGAATCTGATAGCCTGTCATTAACAGGCCAAATAAATGGAGAAAAAAAAGGCCCAGCTAAACTATTGACCTCAGTTACAAGGTTTATTAGCAGAAACATTAGCAACAAAGGTGTAATTAGCTCACAGCTTTGGCTATGAAACCGCATCTGGCGGGAGGCCAATGAAACTACTGAGGGCTATCCGGCTAAAACACATTTACTTGAAAAGGATTCATTATCTTTTTTTCTCCACTTCAAGACCCAGATGTAGTTAGGTGTGATGTTACTGAGCAATTCCTTGTAAATGGAAAAAAGCATTTTTGAACAATTCCTTGTAAATGGAAAAAAGATATAACATTCGTTTACTATCCATGATGAGCCATTAAAGTCTGCAGGCTTTCAAGTCTATACAAGTAATGGCAGCAGATTCACAAGAAATGTCCAATACAGGACTGCACAAACAACCAATTTTGTCCATCTGATAGGCACCCTCCTCAGGAAAGGTGGTATGACCAAAGCTGTGGCCCAATTTTGGAACTGAAACATCATGGTTAAGTGACTTCTTTGTCTTGCAGAAGATGCTCACCCAGCATTTCACTTTGTGTAGCAAATAAACAAACCAGTCAGACACAAAACTAATTTTGTTTAATGGTTTTGTGAAACAAATGATTACATTATTTTATATTAATGGCACATTTCCTCCAGATAAAGTAGAGGGAAAATATGGAATCACTCAATATGGAGGAAAAAATATGGAATCAACTTGCAAACTGCAATATCTAAAACAAATCCTACAAACAGTCTCAAAATGCAAATTTCCCTGCAGCTAAAAGAGAGTGCCTGCTGAACGATATGTTGGACTTAATTAATAGGAAACATGGTTCCAACAAGAGAGAAACCCAAGAGATTTCTAATGGAAAAATAGAGAGGATTCTAGATT